>WAAB01001459.1:27927-43418 GCA_013389865.1 Piaya cayana | reverse complement strand
ATTTAACTCCATTTACCACCACTCTCTGGGCCTGGTCATTCAACCAGATTTCCACCCAGGAGGTTCCTATCAGCCCATTCCGAAAGCTTGTTAAGATCACTGAGCTAGTAGAAGGTGTCCCTGTCCATGGCAGAAGAATTAGAACTAAATGATTTTTAAGGTTCCCTCCAATCCAAATAATTCTATGATTCTGTGATCCCTCTTAAGAGCAGCCCTGCTCTCCGGTATATTAACTATTCTCCCCAGTTTGACCTTGTCCATTATCTTGCTAAGACTTCTTTCTGTCCCATAGCCTAGATCACTGATGGTCAGTGATAGAGTAGTATCAGTCTTTGAGGACTGCCACTTGTGACTGGCCACCAACAAGACTTTGACTTCCTAATTACTACCCTCTGTCCAATCAGCTCTTCTTCACTTGGTCATTTGCTCATTAAGAAATACATAATGGCACTGAACTGCTTTTTTGATTGTCATTATGATCATCTTTCTTGCTTTATGTCTGCATTGTTGTTTGCCTGGGTCCTAATTCTGGCTTTTAAATTGAGTTTTAAAATCATGACACACATTTAAATATTCATGTGTATGTAAGAGACAGGGAAAAAAAGAAGGTTCCGATGTACTAATTGGCTCCTGAAGATAAACTGGAGAACAAACATCGCTTTGCACTTTTCTCTTTCTCGTTCCCTAAAGCTAATATATTATTCCTAAGAGTTTCCTCTATTTTCTTTACATCTCCAGCAATGCCTTGTTTACCTGCTTCATAATGATTACCTGCTGGTTTTTTTCATCAGGTTGTCTCATCTGGAACAGAGCACACATACTGCTTGTTTTAATTAAGGATAGCTGAAGTACTATGCATTTTCTGTTTGATCCAATCTGGTAACAATCAGTGCAATTGACTCTGCAGTTGTGTACCTGGTGTGGCTGTGCTTCAGGGTAATGCATCTGCCTCTGAAGGCAAAGAAACAGCTATGAGACAGGGGATGGTATGGCCTAAGTGTGGAATAAATAATTATGGGACTGGATAAACAACATCATGATAGGACATTACACATTTTTAGAAGGTGTTACTTGAACAGACAGGTATTAAACTTTTAATTTAAAAGATACTGCATTACATCTTCCAAGCTTAGCAGTTAATAACTTTTTTATCCAGAGAGACAAAGCTATTCTTTCTCTTTCTGCCCTCCATACAGAGAGATTCAAGTGTGAAGTGTGAATTGCAGTGTGAATGACATTATATTATCAGTCAAAGTGAACAGTCTGTACACTGAAAGTTACATTTTGCAGGAAGAGATATTACACAAGATAAGAAATTTCTTTGAATACTTCTTTATGTATGCCCATGGAAATTTCCAATGCCTACTAAGTCTTCTACAAACCTGCTGAAGAATCTCCCAAAAGCTACCTTCCATAGCAGAAAGCTTCAATAGCTGTTAGTTGCCCAAGTTTCAGCTTACAAACTGTTGGCAGAAGAGGAATAACAAATTGCAGGATACTCAGCAGAATGGAGATATAAACCTCCTACTACCAGCACACTTTTATGGGGGACTTTGACAACATGCTATTTTGTGAATTGATTGTGTCAGACTATCTTGGTCATTCCTTTAGCAGACTCTTCTGACCTGAGTTCTTATTTAGTCAGGAATAATTTCTCTAGGATTTTACAGTAGTTCATCAAATGATCCCATTGCAACAGCATAGTCTCACTGTGAGTGCACCCATGGCTGCTTTCTACCTGATTCTCCTTTGATTTGATTTATTAATACTGGACTCTTCTCTAGATAAGTCTACAAGTATTACTTCTTAAAATACCACTTGCCTTAATGTTGGGAGAGAAGTTTCTGTTCATAAGTTGCTCATTGCTGTCTCTAATACCTTTCTCTCCAATCCAGGGTAACATAGTGAAGAAAACCAACATGGTTCTAGGGCAGTTGGAGAAGCAGCTCCCCATGTATTTCACTGAGGAGGATGAAGCAGCAGAGACCTCAGCTTGAAAGCCAGTTCTGAACAACCTTATTGTAGAATACACCATGAACAATCACTTCAAATTTTCAGTACAAAATAAAGGGGAAAAAAAATTAATCTTTGGATGTATTTAAAGATCATCACATAAAACTTACAAATTTTAACTTTTCCTCTACAAGGCAATCTTAGAAAAACTACAGGAATAATAAATCCAGGACCAGAGTCCTCCCTGGATGATGAATACCTCAGTGCTATGAAAAAGTCAAAGGAAAGGACAAAGTATCTCAGGAATTGGAAAAAAAACAATTAGAAAGTGAAATTTCAGAAATAAAACTTATTAAACAAAGAATCAGTCATGACACTGTCAGTGTGATATAGTGTGATATATGATAATAGTGATAATTCTTTCAGTGTTGCTGGCAAAACCATAACAAGGGTCTATAGCTAAAAGATGCAATTTTTCTATCAGTGAGAATACTTAGATCTGATTATCATTATAGCAATAGCCTTGCTTTTTTCCTATTATTATTAAGGTGAGATTAATTATATTCCTGGAAGGAACATAGCTATTACAGAAGCTGGATTAAAATATACATACTGTGTGAGTGAGAGATGGATGATATCTTGGCCAAAGTCTATAGATATTTTTGAATATATATGAATTGTAGAAGTCTTGCACATTTGTTGAATACCATCCCTTTCTATTCAGTTATCTATGGGACGAATACAATGATTTAGCCCATGGTGAGCAGACATGTTTTTATCTGCCCCTGGTTATTGTAGTCCAGGTAGTTCAAATTAGATTAAGTTGAATGGGGATTACATCTGAACCTTAAAATTCATAAATATCCAATGTTTAGAAGAGCATTTAATCAGGGGCCTGTCTTCAAGCACATATTCAAGTGTTCAGAATTTATCTGATCATAATGCTAGAAAATGATAGTCAGAGGTAGTCAGACTCTTGGCTCAAATAGTGACATTGACAGTGACAGGATGGCATTTCAATTTGAGCCACTATCCAGCTTTGTACAAAGGAAAATCATTAAGAGATTAAATAGGAAATACATAGGTTTCTTCCTTTTGCATCAGAAACCATTTCAACGCAAAAAAAAAAAAAAAAAACCAACAACAAAAAACCAGTCATGTCTGAGCTATATTGGTAAAGAAAGGTATCTGCAGGCTGATGTTAATCAACTAACATACTAGAAGGTTTTGTTGGTTTTTTTTCTCCTGAATTTTTCAGTCAAGTATTAACCATGAATATTTCCCTTAGACATAATCATATAACAGTTTCAGATACGATGCAATATGTCACAAAGTCATGCTGTTCATCAGCACTTCTCAGACAGATTCCTGCTCTCCAGCTGAAAAGCAGGTGTTAGTTCATGCAAGTATTATTTAGTCTGTCCTACTCTGAATCCAATGACTGCCAACTACCTTCAGCAGTCATGGAAAATATAGCATAGAATCAGATTATGATCATTTGTGTTGTCCAGCATTGCAGTTTATCTGGAAAAAAGAGTAATGCATTGTGCTCCTTCAGCCAAATGCACAAAGAAGCATCAAACTGCCTGTTTAGCAACAGAATGTAGAAAGAAGGCTTTCATATAACTTAATAGCCCCTAACCTGCATTATTTTAAGGAGTGAAAACTACCAATTTACATAACCAAACATTAGGACAAGGGTGATGAATAATTTCTCCACAGCTCTAGGGGGAAATCGTCCATTCTGAAAAAAAAAAAAAATCACACTAGAACTTGGCAGAACATTAGAGTTAATCACCACTATTTTTCATATAATCTTTAATGATCACAGTCAGGATCTCCAATTTACATCTCATTTACAAGATGGCATCTTTTAGCAGCATGAGACTTCCTAACACACTCTCAACTACTAAATGATTAAAGACTTACTCTTGCAGTACCTAAATTTTCTCAATCTAACCTTACATATACCTGCTGCACTTACAAAGTGAAGAACTTTAGTCTGTACTTACAGAAAAAAAAGGATGTGTTTAGACCTCATGAGCTTTTTCTTTCAAGAAGCTAAAAATGAATTTTATGAGGAAGAACAGCATCCTCTGCTTTCCTTAGTCAAATATGAGAAAAACCACTGTGCTAGTTTCTCTCTATGAAGCGCTCTCTGAATAAGCAGATGAACAGACCAGATGCACACAGCTTCTCTGATACCTTGCTGCTTCAAATATTTCCATTATAGTAATTGTTGCTTAATACTGATATAATTTGCTGCTCAAAGGAAACAATTTTTGTTTCCTTTAAAGCCATTACAATGATGTCTGTTCTTTTCCTGAAAGAATAAGGACCTCATCTGCCCACAGAGCAGCTTGGAAGTGAAGCTAACTTCACAATCCTGAAAGAAAGCAGAGGTCAGGGATGTATGAGCATGGGAACACTGTGCAAAGCCATGACAGCATGGATAGCTGTAAGCCTGCACAGCTCATACTGTGCATCAGCAACTGGCAACTGTTGAGGCAGTATATATTTACATGGGATGTCAATCCTTTGCATTGACAGCTCAATTTGATTAATGGTAGCAAGTGATTGAAATGTTATTTGCATAAAATACACTTTGCACTAAAAGTAATTTAATGTACAAGAGACATGCATATTTTTGAAATATTGCTTTAAGCCTATTTTTCTTAGGAAAGAATATACCTGTAAGAGTAAAACCGTACACATACCGCCCGTGCATATATGCATCCTCCTTTGAATTTAAGCCCTTTTCAGATGTTCAAAGGCCATCTTGTGTACTGAAGTCTTCCCTTTCAGATCACGGCTTAAGGATTTTTAAGAGATACAAGTCTGAGAAGTTGTGTCATTTGAAGAACAAGTAGGTTATCTTTTCTACTTTGGACAACTCGTCTGCCAAGATCAGGGTCTTGTCACTCCTCAATTTCCCCCAGAGTTTGTCTGTCGTAGCACAGAACCAGCATTTCTGCAGACAAAAGCTAGTGAAATTAAGCCCAAAAATCTAAGGAAACCCTCTTTATGTTCATGGGATTTTTTTATTTTTTTTTAATAGTCTGAAGGTTGATGCACCTGTTTGTCTTGGATGGAAGACCTTTTGAGCAACAGACTCTCCTCTCAAAATTAGACCTGGATCTTGTATGTACTTACTGAATATAATAAACCTGCATCTTATACATATTTGTTAACCAGTACAATGGCTTTTACCTCTCTTACTGTTGTGCTTCTGTAACACAACACTGTAGAGGAGGTAAAGGTGAACATGAGGGAGGTAATGTTTAGTTGGCAAGGCAACAATTTGTTGGAAAGCTTCTTTGCTGCATGCTAGTCCAGCAGCTCTCTCTTGATGCATTATTTGAACCAACTAGACACTAGTCTGTAGGACAAACAGGAAATCTGAGTTTATCAGATGAGAAAATTAAACAGGAGAAGATAAAAGCCAGAAAAAGGCAGATGCTGAGAAGGAAGCATTGCCTGAAGCAACAGCTTCTGGGGACAGTATTGAGAAACTTGAAGCACTTCCTGCTAATATTTTCCTTTTTTTTAGCTCAGAAAGTTATCAGATGCCTTAGTGGTGGAAAGGTCCACCAATAGCTATGAAACATGATGGCCTGGATACAGTTTCCAAAGTCTTGTTCACTTCCAAAGGCACAGTACGGGGATGAAATAGGCCTCTGATCACTTTAGTGTATGGGATTTGTATGTTCTTATTAGGATGGAAAACTCACCCCCAAATTGGAGATTGCACTGGCACTTTATTTGTTCTTCATTGAGGGATTGGTCTGCAAGTAGAAATTTTAATGAGGTACTGTCATCACAAGTGGTAAAAACCTCACAACTCCTCAAATGCAGTCGGCCTCTTTATACACTATCAGAATTCAGAACAAATAAAAACTTATAAACCAGATAATACTGAATTTAACTATTGCTGCCACATGAAAGAACAGTCATATATACAACATCAAATACTGTGGTTTGGGTTGTTTAAAGTCACATAAAACATTTTTCTGCTGATAACCAGATGTATATTTACTTTAGTGCTTTCCTGTGCAACAGATTAACTACATGAGAATGATAAATATGAATGTTATTTCAAAAGATTAATCACTTCAACCTGTAAAAGCCATGACCATCAAAGCTAACACAAGCTTGACCATCTGTCACTTACAGGTTTGCCTTTTCCTTCATTCCCAAAAGAAGAGTGTTGTCTCATATTTAGATATGGGAATTATCTGGCTTGCTTAAAGTGTTGGAAGAATATTTCCTAAATAGCACTTTCCTGTACAAGTATTGGTTATTCCTTGGTTCAGTGCCCAGAAAAGATATCCCCCATAGCTCTCTGATCTGCTTAACAGGTGCTCTTTTGAGCACACTGACTTCTTTCATCACACAGAAACCTTCAGTAAATCAGGATAATTTACAATGTAAGTTATGCTCTCAGAAACCTGCTGCTGTAACACAATTCCAGCATGATGTGGTGAAATTCTGTTTGCAGTACAACAACATGAATCACCAACTTTGAAATGAATGAGCCTAGTAATGCCTCAGGCATAACATTTTAGTGCCTGAAGAATTTGATACTGCATGTATTTTGAGTATCTATAATCCTATAGTTGTCCTGACAGCACAGAACCGCTGCTCAATAACTGTGTCTACACAGCGGAAATTATTAAAGTACATTGCACATATACAACAAGAAAAGTAAGCTTCACAATGGGGACTCTCTATTATGTACTTGTAACACGTAGTGGATGGAATCAGCTTTTAAGTTACTTGTTTTTTCCGTATTTTCCATCTAATGCATTTGATTGATTTTATATTTAAATATCACAGCTCTTCAAGAAATTAAAAGGATTCCATGAGACTGGGTTTTCTTTCAGACACATAGGAAATCCTCTTTCAGTATTGAAGGCTCCATTGCACCTCATTTATTTTTTGTTTTACCCCCACATGTTGCTAAAAGTATAATAAATAAGGACCAATTTATAACTGCTATTTTGTGGAACTATTATTTGAAAGAAAATCAGTAAAAAAAAAAATATTACATATTTAACCAGGATTAACAAGTGTTCAAATGATGTGTGCTTGAACTTAGTGACCTACTTTACAACTCTTCACAAATTCAGTGTTCAGATGCCTGAAGAGATTCCTCAAAGCTGTTTTCTAGCCAGGTCTCAGTACTAATCATAAAATTTCTATTATTATATCAGAATAAACTCTTAGGAAACAAGTGAATAAATGATAGAAGTTCCAGACCATATAAGGCTCTGGAAACACTTGCTATACTCTGTCGTGGTTTATTCAGGACTCAGAACAATTAATTTCACAACTCCCAAGTCAGTAAGAAAATGTCACAGAAGAAGATGCACAGTAGGTAATGTTTATGTTGGCCATCTTTATTCACACATTGGCTCTTCTTAGCTCTTTTATTTTGCATCTATGATTCCATTAAGTCACATCATTGGAAACTAATCAGCTTGGTATATTTTCACCTTAAGGTTCCTCTCTCCTTCAAAACCCTCACTGCACAAAAACATAGGTAACCTACTAGCCATCCCAGTGCCAGTAATAAGGAGAGATGGATGACTTTTATACTCACAACCAGGGCATGTCTCTGACCTAGCTGCCTGGTATCACTGTCTTTAGTGTGAATAATTGTTGGTCATGTCATGATTTTTCTGAAAATGTTCTTTGATCTTGACACACAGATTAAGCTCACAGGCTCTGATCTCAGATGTTGCATCTGCTTCTTAGCAAACTTTTTCAAACTCCGTGGTTTACAGAGGATACATCTATGGACAAGGTCAGTCCCTGTGCACCTTACTGTAAAAGAGTGGTGACATTCCCTTCTTCTACCTTCACCCCCTTGGAGGAGTTCAATCAAGCTAAAGTCATACCAAAGGATCATAGAAGAGAATTCAAAGATCTTGTACAGTACAGAGACAAGACTCTAAAAGCACATATTGACTGTTCCTGTTAAAACAATGTCATGGCTTGAGGTGTGTCAGTACTTTATGGTGAAAACTATTTTGTTTCCCTTATATGTACTAAATCCTTACAACTATGGGAAGCAAGATGCTAACACTCTACCGTCCTTCTTCTTAAGCTAAGACACACACACTAATTTGAGGACTAATACATTTTAACGTTGGTAATTTGAAAACAGATAGATATTTACAGGTATTTTTATATCAACTTCTGCAACTAATTTGAAAAAAAAAAAGGAATTGCATTGTGGTTTTGGGGTTTGTTTTTTGTTTTGTTTTGTTTTGTTTTTTCAAGGACAGGATCAGATTCCGTTACACAGCTAGTGACTTACCTAACAAGATAGCTAGATGGTGCTAAAACATACTTGTTGCACTATAGTTTATCCATTGGTTTTGTGTTTTGAAATAAGGTGCTTTTTTGGGGAAGGTTACCTATAACTACAATATAAATGTACGCTTTCATCCAGCGGCTTCCTGAAAAAATCTGAAAAAAGCTTTTTTATTCCTGTACAGAAAATGAGAAATTTGAGATGGAGATGTAAAGAGACTATGATCAATAAGAAGATTTCTTGAGTCACAGATAAGTATATTAGCCACAGGACTACTTTTCCTTTCTGAGGTTTGCCTGCCACTGAAATACAGTTGCCTCTGGAGAAAAATTCATCAATTTAAATATGAATCTTCCTTTAGAAAAAAATTTAGATCTGAAGAAAATAGAAATTCAGGAATTAAATTGATTGTATGCTATAAAAAATCTAGACATTTGAAATATACAGTATTTTGTGAATAATAAATTAATGTTTCAAATAAAAATTAGTAAGAAAAAAATATATAACCTCTCTCCTTTTTTTAATCCTGTACTCATTTAAGAGAGAAGTAGAGAACAAGTTTATAAAGAAAAACCAATTTTTTACAGAGAGTATTGTTTCAATACCAAACTTTCCTTGTTGAAGTTTTACAGAGTAAGTAATCAGGTTTAATTTTGTCCCTATGAAAGGCTTTCTCAGTGAAGGCTGCTTATAGTGCAAATTAATTGATTAACCTCAAAGTGACAAATATTTAAAACAATCAAATCATTTTATTTGTATACATTGCATTCATACTTATCATGAATATTTGCTAAACCCATATTAATCTGTTGCTCACTGCCACCAAATTAAATCAGTCTCATTACTTACATCACCTGTTACAAAGCTGCTCAATATTAATTAATTAGGTCCATTTTCTTTCTCTAGTTTTTTAAAATGTCTTTTGTTCCTTTGAACAGGAGAACTCAGTTTACTTTGAAAGCAACTTGAGTAAGTGATCACATCTTCAGAGGCTCATCTAGCATGTGCAACAGGAAAACCAGCTCACATGATCTGCTCTAAGCAGCAGTTTTTTCCATGTGGGACTCCCATCTGCAGCTGTAAAATACATGAAAGATCATATCTAGAAATTCATGGATGTCCATGTTCCACACTGCTGTTGTCTTCAGCCCTACCTGTTTTAGGTGAGGTTGGGATTTATGAGATATTAAAGCAGCTTTTTGCTCCTAAGTAACTTAGTGAGCTTGACAGTCTAGAATCCCACACAGTGATCTCTGGTTGCAAATCATTCTCTGAGAACTGCAGACAACCTGTCATTTCTAACAAGGACTTTTCTACCTAGTTGTACTATTAATGTTTTCAGTAACAGGTAAGTTTTCATTTGTCAGTTCAGTGGGGAAATGCCTGTAAACCTGCAATACTAGCTTGCCTGACCCCTAATTCTTGAAAGAAATAGGAGTTTTTTTCAGAAAGAACGTACTGATACTGAAATTAATTCTCAACTGATCTACCAAGGTAGGGTTGAAGCACGTGACTCCCAGAAGACCAACTAAGGAATTTACTTATTGCCCTTAACACATAGGAAGTTTGACCAGTATATACCAAACTATGGAGACAGAACACGTCACAGCCCTTGTTCCCTGTGTTTTATGGGGTTTTTATGCCTGGATTTGTGTACTTCACAGCAAGACCTGTATATCTCATTCACACAGCACAAGCACTGTAGCGACCAGTCACTTGGACTGCTAGCTTGGTGTCTACACAAAGGCAGAGAGGAAGAAAAAGCACACAGCAAACAGAATGCTAAAGAAGGATTTGTTATTGCTTTCTCTTAATAAGATGTGGAATTCCATTTCTGTTTATCTTGCTCTTCACACACACAGGTACCTGTGAAGATGAAAGACCTTACAACAGAGAAGGGGATACAACATTTTCTCGACCATCCAGTAAAGACTTTTCCCTTGGTGGTGGATAATAGAAGTTGCTTCAGGTGTGATAATTGAAAAATTTCTTATTCTGTTTTTTTGGGGGGTTGTTTGGGTTTTTTTCCCTTCTTTTTTAAGTCCTTGTTTTACTTTCTTATAAATATGTCTGAATCTTTAAAGTGACCTGTTAAACCCTCCTGGTCTCTGGACATGTTTCTACAGCCAAGTACATAATGTTGATTCCTAGGTTCATCTGTGCTCCTTCACAGAGACGTATGAACCAGATCCAATGCAAAGGCCTTTCAAACATACTTAATGACTCTTCAGCAGGGCTTATCAACATTGGTACAGTCTGGCTGGTGGACCAGAATGGTCTCATGCCTAGCCAAACTGGACAAAGGACAGAACAGTGTCTCAATTTGACAAAAACAAGTAAAACTTCCTATGGTTTCAAATATGGAGCAGACATTTTCTTTCCTGTGTGCTATTCATTATCTTTCTTCCTCCAGGGCAGAAAGCAAAGCTAGCAATTAAACCCTGGGGAATATTTCAATGAGAGTATCCTCTTAATCACCTGAGTTTCGAAGAGAAGGGACTGGAAATACAGATGACAATTTCTCCTTTGTTCCTACAGGGAACTTCAGGCTATGAATTTCAGGAGGTAGTTTCCACAGGTGATTAAATGCTGTCCTTGTCAAAACAAGACTTTTTTTTTTCCCCCCCCCCAGATGATTAGCTGGCAATTTGGCTAGCAGATGCTGAAGGATAGGATCACACAAATCAGCAGTCTTCCTTCCCCTCCAATCCACACCTGTTTTACCATCTCCATGATGAGTATAGAACCTCAATGTGATTAAATTTAAATGTCTCCCTCAGGTGCTTATAAAAAAAAAAAAAAAGAACAACACAATTTTTGTGAAGTAATACACTGGCTCAGAAAGGGGTAAATTGAGCTGCAGGAAAACAGCATCTTGGCTTTTTAAAGATTCATTTGCTCCTGCTGTTTATACCCTACCTGAAGCCACGTCACCCTGGGTTTCTGACATCTCAGTTGGCGCTTTTTTTTAAAGATTATTATATTGGATGGAGTATAAGCTGCAATTTTCATGTTTTCAAATAAGCCTGCCCCTAGCAAGAAAGGAAGGACACAAATCCTATTGCCCTTTAAAAAATAAGCAGCAAACAGGACTACATTTTTCCAAATATTTACATTGCTATCAAGTCATTTTCATCCTAAGGTTTGTTTTGGGAAGAAAAAAAATGGGTTTTTTTCCACAGATATTAACAAATTTTGAAGTGCAAGTGCACTAAAAAAATGCTTCTTATGAAGTAGTTTACAATTTTAAACATCAGTGTTGTTTTCCCTGTAAGGTTTTCAGAGAAGTATGTGGACTTGGAAGCCATATCTTAGCTCCCAAATCCTGGTAACATGCTTAGAAAAACTATCTCAGTTTGTTTACATGTTGCTAGCATGGTAATAATAAATACTAATGTAACTTCAAACTACTCTGTATTTATAGCAAACAGCAAATAAGAAGGTAACATGTTTCACTCTGGATCCATTTTATTTATCTGAAAGATGTATGTCTATGAAATGAAAAGTCTTGGGAAAACTTAAAGAATTTTGAGTTACACTTCTAAGGGGCAAGTGTCAAGACGATGAGGCTAGACTTTTCTCAGCGGTGCCCAGTAACAGGACAAGGGGCAACAGGTACAAATTGGAACACAGGAAGTTCCACCGCAACACAAGTTAAAATTTCTTTACTATGAGGGTAGCGAATAACTGGACCAGGCTACCCAGAGAGGCTGTGGAGTCCCCTTCTCTGGAGATATTAAAAATCTTCCTGGATGCAATCATACTAGATGATCTTTAAGGTCCCTTCCAATCTAAGTCATTCCATGATTCCATGACTGTTGATGGTTTGGCAACTTGCTCTTTCTTTAGTATTTTGTTTCAGTAAATCAGCTATTTAGAGTATTTGTACAGACAGAATGGTGGGGTTTTTTTCCCTGATAATAAATACACAAAATATCACTCTCTCATCAATCTGGCTAAGTCTGCTCATCCTGCTTTCAGGTGCACAATGACCTTTTCATGCTGACTGAGTAATGTGACCCTTACATGGTTTGTAACAGATATAGATTACTTACCTCCTCTTTGTTCTTGATGACATACTGATTAATAGCACCATGAGAACTAGCTCCTTGTGATCAATTAATCATCTGTCATAATTGTTCAGTAGTTAAATAATTATTAATTTGAGGTGCTTGTGATAGTAAAGGTTGACAGTATTAGAAAGGAGAACTTGTTCTTTTTGCTTCATGGGAGACTTGGGTCTAAATACCTCATAGAAATAGATATGTGTACAGACATTTTCTCTTTCTGTGATTTTGTTTCTAATAACTCCTTTCAGGGAATATATTAAAGTGTTCTTTAGATGTCAGTTGCTGAGGGTAACTGATAATGGGAAAATAATGCCTTTCTTGGAAATATTAATGATTTGAAGGCTGTCCCGGATGCCACCAGCTCCACTGCCCTACTTCAGCAGTAGTATTCATGAGTAAAATTATTCCTTTTCATTGACTATTCAATGACCTATATAGAAACAATGAATTAAATTTAATATTTCCTGCTAGTTATCAGTGAACACAGATCAGTATCAGAAAACACCAAATGTATCAGAAGAAACAAAGGTGACTTAGGTCTTGACATAGCTCTCTGCTCTAACGTTGAGGTCTTCTTGGCCTGCAAGGAATCTCATCTGGGAATATGGTCTCAGTAACCGACTTTTTCTCTAGATCTATGATTAGAATTGTCTGTGGACAGTATCTTAGGGAGTTTGTAAAAAAAAAGCTGAATTCTGTTTCAACATCATTAGATATGTATGTGCTCAACACAGCAATCAAACACAATATGAATTAGGAGAGAAGCATGCCATAGTAAAAATGAATTTACTAAGTTTTGCTAACTCTTAGAATACAAACTTTTAGAAAAGTGTGATAGTACTATGTAAACATAAAGATATCTGAAACGATGACACTACAAACTTAAGTTTAACAACCACCACCCCCTCTCAATTCTTTTTTCTGTACAGGGAGGTTTTGCATTTTAAGAATTCCTTTAGAACTTATGAAAGCCCAGACTAGTTCTAAAGGAACTAGTGGATGTTCTAGCAGGACTCCTCTGTGTCATCTAACAAAGGTCTTGGGTNAACCCAAACCAACAAAAAAACCACAAGCAAATGCAAACATAAAATATGAAATTTACCTGATAGAAAAAGGCCTTACACTTCTAGTACTTCACTTGTTGTTTGAATATATACCTCAAGAGTAGGGTTTTGAAGCAGATAAAAGTAGGGTAAGTAAGCACTGTGGTGACACAGATTCTGAAGATGGTATTCTTACTCATGTCTCCTAATGCTATTTCAAAGGACTTCTAATCCTGCCAGTGTTAAGTACAGGAATTTTTCAATTAAAAATTTAGTTATCCTAAAGAAATCTTCCTGCATTTGTAGGCTTTTTGCATGAAAACTCAGAGGCTTGTGATGACATTTTAAATGAAATCATAATTGTACATTCCACCTGCAATAACACTGAAAAAATATAAAATTATGGAGCTCTTGGAAAATGCAGTCCACTTGGGAAAGCATTTAATTACATGAAACAGGGTCTAAGAAGATACAGTATTTCCATTCCCTTGCTAGAGAAACCTTAGATCTCAGGACCTTGGGAAATGCAGCATTAATGAATGGTACTACAGACCAGATCAGCTCTTTTCTGAAAACCTAACAGATTATTATTATTTCAATACAAACACATAGCATGACTTCTGTATTATTTCCTTAGTAAATTATGTCAGCTGGAAAATACCTACCTTATGAGAAATGAGCAATGCTGTTGTTAAACTACTCTTTCAAGTGATGGTGGTGAATTTTGTATATAACACTTGAATGTAAATGCAACATGGAAGCAAATATTTACATTAAGTTGTGTTGACTCTTGAATAAATGACAGTTCTTAAAGACTAGCTTGAGGATTACATGTCTTCAGATACCAAGCTTCACCAACAATAACTCAGCAAGATTAAAGTTTTTGACCAAATAAGTTAATGATATGCTTTCATAAAAGTCTAGCTCTCAGGAACTATTAGTATAGATATGTGAGATACTTTCTTTATATTTTTATCTGATAAATAACATTTCTGTTACTACACATTATTAGAGAATGGATTCTCCTGCAAAATTGAAAATGTAGTCAATACCAGATATCAAATTCCTCTGCATTTTGGGCAGCCTCCAGACTCAGTCAGATTTAGACCATTATCTTAATTTTATTACATCAACATCCTACTGTTTCCTCTGAATTCCTTTCTTCCTTTTCTCTGCCTATAAATTGACAGGCAGTTGTTGGTATGTTATGCTGAAAATATGTAAATGGAATTTTATTTTCTGGGGCTAGATAAATTGCAACAATAAAATCCTCCTATTGGTCTGCAAAATCTACAGAAACAAGAAAAGTAAAAGAAAAGAAAAAGAAATACTTCTGTTAAGAATTTCTAAAAAGTCTCTAAATCAATAGATTGTAAATCTTTTTTCCCTCTTAAATATATGTGTTGGGTGATACAATTCCCCTTCATTATAACATCATTCTCTTCTGATATTTTGAATAGTTAAGTGCTCAGAAGCAAACCAAACTGTGGTAAAACATATAGAGCATCTTTACATGTTTCACCAAAGCACCTTCAGTGCATATTTATGGGTATGTAATGGTTTGACGGTGCCGGCGCCCCGAGCCCCGAGCTGCAACTGAGGAAGAAAGACTACAGTGTTCCACACGGTCTTCCTCTGAACCAATGGGGGCGTGATGGNGCATGCCATAGTAAAAATGAATTTACTAAGTTTTGCTAACTCTTAGAATACAAACTTTTAGAAAAGTGTGATAGTACTATGTAAACATAAAGATATCTGAAACGATGACACTACAAACTTAAGTTTAACAACCACCACCCCCTCTCAATTCTTTTTTCTGTACAGGGAGGTTTTGCATTTTAAGAATTCCTTTAGAACTTATGAAAGCCCAGACTAGTTCTAAAGGAACTAGTGGATGTTCTAGCAGGACTCCTCTGTGTCATCTAACAAAGGTCTTGGGTGCCTGGGGAGGTCCCTGCTGACTGAAAACTAGGTAGTATTAATCCAGTCTACAGAAAGGACATGAGGAAAGAGCCAGGGAACTGCAGACCTGTTAGCCTAATCTCAGTTCCTTCCAACTGAAATCCAATCCTATCCTATTCTATCCTATCCTATTCTTAAAAAAAA
>WAAB01001459.1:0-21094 GCA_013389865.1 Piaya cayana | reverse complement strand
CCGTTAGACTCAGCCCAGCGGTCCAGTCTGTTCAGATCCCTTTGCCGAGCCTCCCTACCCTCCAGCAGATCCACACTTCCACCCAGCTTAGTGTCGTCTGCAAACTTACTAAGGGTGCACTCAATGCCTTCATCCAGGTCATTGATGAAGACATTGAACAGGGCTGGACCCAGCATTGAGCCCTAGGGAACACTACTTGTCACTGGCCTCCAGCTGGATTTAACACTGTTTACCACCACTCTCTGGGCCCGGCCATCCAACCAGTTTTGCCCCCAGGAGAGTGTGCACCTGTCCAGTCCAGAGGCTGACAGTTTCCATAGCAGAATACTGTGAGAAACTGTGTCAAAGGCTTTGCTGAATTCCAGGAAGACCACGTCCACAGCCTTTCCCTCATCCAGCAGATGAGTCGCTGTGTCATAGAAGGTGATCAGGTTGGTTAGGCAGGAGCTGCCTTTTGTAAACCCATGTTGGCTGTGCCTGATCACCCCGTTCTCTTGCAAGTGCTTCATGATAGCACTCAAGATCACGAGTGCTATATCACTTTTGTGTTGTCTAAAAGACAACAGGGAATTTCTGATTTGATTAGAAGTTGCATGGTTAAAGTTATCCTCCAGGTAGAGTTTAAACCAGAGCTAAACCAGATGCTCCATGCAGAACTGCTTTTAAATGTGTACTAGTGCCAGCTTTCCTGTATTCTTCAGGAAGAAACTGAAGCACTCACCTATCCTAAACTGGACTTTAAAGATACTTTTGCAAACTTGATCTATTAGTTAGGTCATCTGCAATCTTAAAGATCTTCCTCAAAATTTTTCTGTGGCAAGGATGGAAAAATAGCTGATACTAGTACTCTGGCACCCCAAGTATCTTCCTCTTTAGCCATAAAAACAAAGTCCAGTCACTGAAGTCAGTCAGACCCAGGCTGACTTGAAAATTAACCCATTCTGGGAAGCATCAAATCTCCTGCCTTTGTACAATAAGTGAGCTATCTCAAAACATTTTTTTATCAATAGAATTCTTTGCACAGAGTATAAGTGAAACTAACTGACCTTGTGTGATATGCTCACAAGTGTAAAAGTAATGACATCTTATAAAGAAAAATATTACTTTGTTGGTATCATTGACACAATGCAGAGTAATATCTTAGCATAGCTAAATTTTATGGCAAAAATACCACTTTCTTCCCAATGTCAGGACTTTCATCAAGGTATTTTTCCATATGTTGAATCTGGTAAGTAGTAAGCAGTCTTATAGTGTTGCTCATTGAGATACGGGTCACAATGTACATAAAATAGAAAAGGAACAGTGACTGTCATATAGACAAGTATAATAAGGAAAAAAAAGGTTAGCTGTCTGGTATGCAAAGTGTACAAGATGAAAACAGAATCTGATATGCTGATAAGTGGATGTTCTTCCATAAGGAACAGAACTTTTTTGCACTTCACCCACCACTACCTTCTTTCCTGCTCCTTTACCTTAAAAGTCTTATGCCCAGTGCTGCTGTGGAGTTGTGGGTGCTGATAGCATAATCACAGCACATTGAGATTCATGTTCATTTTCCAAACAAATTAATAAGGGGAGCACCATGACATTGGTTTGATGAGCCTGAGCAAATCTAGAAAATATTAACCTGAGATCAAGAAACGTTGAAGTAGATGCTTTCTGTCTCTGCAGGATCAAAAAGTACCCTGAGTACACCATTCAAAGGTAGATAAATACTATAGTTTCCATTTACATATAGAAGGAAATCAGGAAAAAGATTTCTAAGTTTTTCTACTGATAAGATGCCACCGGATAGGTATTTGCATATATATAACCATGAAAAATGGTTTGTACACAGCTGCCTGAAACATGAAAAATCTGTGACAAAGACATATTAATATTAAGTGCCTCACTTTTTAACCATTGACACAACCACTAAACCCTGGCACTAGTCTCCACAGTGGACAGTTCTGTGTGCCTTGAATCACCTGAATTCTACAGAAAGCATATGTTTAGTCCTTGGAGGACAGGATTTCTCCATATAGACATTATGTATATTTTCGTTCAGAGATGAGGAATGAAGTAATTAACTTGGAGGATAAAAGGGGAGAAGAGTGAATGTTTTGGATATTACATTCAATGCTTTGATCTCCAAATCCCTGGTTATATCCAGAAGGAAGTATGCTGTAATGAGGGTCTCTCTGTGATGCTCTTGACAGAGCCTGCATTTTTGAAGATGTAATTGTCACTTCTTTGTCTTGCTCTGTTTTAACAGACCTAAAACCAGTCAAAGTATGGATCAATAATAGGTTTTGTAATAAGCTCTTAACAACAGACATACTTATTAGCGTTTCCTCCTTGGAGAACCTAAAAAACAAAGAATGGTATTATGAAAGTGTAAAATGATTTAAATTGCTTCTGAAGCTAAAGAAGAGAGTTTTGACTTGTAAAACTGTTTTACAGGGAAAGCAACAGTAATTTAATGGATTAAACTTCAATTTAGGGGATGGCAAGCTGTCCCTTGGCAATGATTTGAATTTTAATGGTAGGCTAGAACCTCTCTGAACTTCAGACACCTGGCTTATCTATACAATATGGAAATGAAAGCTGTTATCTAAAAATTCAACCGGTGTAGAAGGCAATAATAAATCTAAATGATTAACAAAACAGTTTAATCTGAGATTTTCCTTATCCATCTTTCTCTCCATTACTGTATTTGAATGTATGATGGACACATTTAATGAGTGTGGGAAAGAAAAAAAAATACTTCTAGAACATAGATTTTTGGTTGAAGATCCTTGGGGATTTTAATCAATTTTTGTTTTTGCAATAGGACTCTAGGTCTTCCCCAAGGAACTGCTGCTTACATTCCTCTCTGATTTGTTTGAACTTCACTTTCCAAAAGTCAACCTTTCACTTAGTCTAGATGGAGATCCATGACAAGAGGTGTTGCTCAAGGTTCCCTACTGGGACAAGTGCTGTTTAATATCTTCATTAATTATATAGACAGTGAGACTGAATGCACAGTCAACAAGTTTGCAGATTGCACCAAGCTGAGTGGTACAGTTGTCACACCAGAAGGACAGGATGTCATCCAGAGGGACATGGACAGGCTGGAGAAGTGGGCCCGTGTGGACCTCATGAGGTTCAACAAGGCCAAGTGCAAGGTCCTGCACCTGGATAAGGGCAATCTATGGTTTCAATACAGGANAAGATGATCAGAGGGCTGGGGCACCTCTGCTATGAGGACAGGCTGAGAAAGTTGAGGTCATCATCCTGGAGAAGGGAAGGCTCTGAGGAGACCTTATAGTGGCCTTCCAGTACCTGAAGGGGGCCTTCAAGAAAATTGGGGAAAATTAGAGACCAAGAGTTGGAAGAGTGAAAGGAGTTTCCATCAGTTCATGTGACCGTTACGAATTAATCTGTTCTTCTGCATATCACTTGGAGCTGAATTTCACTAAGAGGCATGGTATCAAAAATGCAACCTCACATTGAGTTATAGCATAGTTTAAAGGACCTCAGATGATAATTAATCCATGGTAATTTAATGCACTTTTCTCCAGGGGGGTTAGCTACACTTGCAGGTAGAATGGGAACTTTGTTCTTAGTCTAATCCTGTCTTTATTCACCTCCTAGGCACTGTATCTTATTGTGCTTTTCTCTAATAGTTCAAAGAGCCTTTTCCTACCAGAGAAAATTTCACTATGCAGGGATTTTTGGTCGATCAGCCTCTTCTCTGAGCCTTTCCTTTCCCTAGTCACTCTATACCAAAATAATTCCACCTGAGATCAGACATCTTCAGAGCACAAAAGAAGTCACCAGAGAACTATGGGGAACAGTAATTTGCCACCACTGCCAGGTGCCATAATTTGATATGTTTACCACATTCTTATCTCAGTTTTCTTGAGTTTGAACATCCAAAACTTGATATATGATCTGATTGAAGGGAAAGCTTTTCACATTTCTAGTTTAACATTTGAATTTTCTTGTACGTGTTTTCATCAAAAAGTTGACATATGAAAATATACAGCACATCGAGGCTGAGACATATAGCTGAATAATATAAGATTTATTTACTTAGATTTATTTGGGATTTGTCTTGTTCGCTTTTTTTAAACTGACTCATGTATGTAGAAAATACTCCAAAGAATTTTATCTTTCAAGCTCTTTGAGGACTTTGTTGAAAGGTAAGAAAATCAGGTTTTTATACAGAAATATCACCTCATTACAGACATGGGCTGAAGCACACATGTATTTGGCAATACACCCACCTTTGTGAAGTATAGGTGAACAAAATAAAAATAAGCAATAAAATATTCTGCCACTATACAGTAAATTATATGCTTTCACACAACTTTAGAGTGGTGGAAAAAAACCTTTTTATTACTGCAGGACAATTAAGCACAGAGATGGTTAATGAATTATCAAAAGCCTCACAGGCAAAAGACCTAAACTAAGATAAATCTATGCTATGAGTCCCTCTTGCCCTGCTTAAACTGTTTTTTTCACAAAGCTTATTAGACCTTGTGAGGATCACAGCTAGTTTAATTCCTTTTAAATTCAGTCTGGAAAGAAGTTATTCCGTAGCAATGTTTTCTGAATAATGTATTGGGATGAAGACTGCTCAACCAGCTTTATGGATGTAAGAAAGTCAAGTAGTAGAAGTTTTCATGGGCTGTTCACAGCAAGAGATCAGTTATCAAGCCACGTGAAAGGAGGGTATGTGATCACAATATCAGTTCAATGCAAAAACTGATTTTTTGCGAGAACATGAATTTTTTTACAGATAACTCTACT
Source organism: Piaya cayana (assembly GCA_013389865.1). Taxonomy (NCBI): domain Eukaryota; kingdom Metazoa; phylum Chordata; class Aves; order Cuculiformes; family Coccyzidae; genus Piaya; species Piaya cayana. The sequence continues at coordinate 16,318 of WAAB01001459.1, read as the reverse complement.
ATTTTGTCAGTCACCTTTAAAATAATAAGCTATTTTACAAATAAATACTCCATTGCACTGGTGGGAAGAACTGCCTTGAGCAAGCTATTTGACTCCTAATATTTTTATACGAGATTTAGCAATTTACTCTTGAAAACTTGAGAATTTTCAGCCTATTCAAGTGAAATTTTAATGGATAAAGTGAACTTTATTACCAAAGAAAAAAATGTAGAATTATGTTTAGTTAATGCCTCAGAAAGAAGTGCTACATATCTGCTACATATTCACTAGATTTAAATTATTAATACTTTGTGTCACTAAATTTTCCTTAAAATATGAGTGTATAAGGAAAAGGTCAGTATCAGAAGCTTTTCTACTATTTTTATTTGTCCTAATTTGTGACACATTCTTCTTAAGAATTCACCCACCACAATGAGGAAGGTACTGGACAAGAATGTCCTGCACTAGAATGATAGAATGACTTAAAGGAAGATATATAACAGTTAGAATCAATAATCCATTCTAGATTTGTTATAAGCTGAGTGAAAACTACTCAAACATGAAGCAATGATCCCTAACCATAATGCAGGCACTCTTGGAGATGTAGCTGCTGCAGCTGAATAACAACCACGTGATCTTAAACACAAAACTAGGAACATAGAAAGAGAAAAAAACCCCAGAAATTAGATTATATTTACATGCACATATATCCTGGAATTGCTGGAGTTGAAGGCTTTTCCTCTCCTTCTGGGAAGTTTGAGGACAGAGGTAACTAACTGAGAGATGATATCGAAATGGAACAATGAAAGAGAAGAACTTCCCACTGGTGTTCAGTAAGATGATATAGAGATCTCAGAAACCTCAGAATCTGCCACCCTAACATCTGTGAGATGATACGTTACCGAAGTAAAAAAGTAAAAGCTAAAATAAAGCAAAGTATAATGACAAGAAATGACAGAAGAGATCAGCAATCATCGCTGGGGTGATCTGGGAATCATGCAAGGGTTATCAGTTTTGCTCAGAACAGTAGTTTGGAGCTTCACACAGGTGAAGATATTCAAATAGAAGGTGAACAAAGACTGTTAGGCATCTTGTCTCTTAACCTGGTAACATATGCAAGCTTTCTTCTATGGCCAGCAAGAACAGCAAGGCATTTCTGAAATCCTCTGCAAGGCCACCCTGAGATTTTAACCTTTTCCCACTGACTCTGTAGAGCAAATCTAGTCACCTCAATGCCAGTAAGAGGCAATAGGCCAAGAAGGAACTGGGAACTAGCAGAAGTTTTAATAGATCTCTGATTTTTCATTCACTTCTAAAGTCTGAACTCTCTTTGGAGAGAATGTGTTTCAGAGCTGATTTTTGGGATAATCGCAGACTGCCTGTGGTATGTGCGGGGAGACAGGGGACCTATGATCTTACCTCTTCACAGCTTCAGACAAGATTTATTGTAACTCAGGATAATCTTTTGGAAGGGATACTTTTGAGAAAATTTCTCCCTATTCCTCTTTCTTAAGCCCTGCAAGACACAAGAAAAATACACAAGCTTGTGCAATGTGCAATTGTGAAAAAAGAATGGGAAATGAGACTGGTTGCAGCTGTGGTCCAAACGTGACTTAAGAGTGGCAAAGAAACACTTTGCCACTCTTACTGAATTTAGCTGAAATACAGGTACCTAATGATTCAGCAGGGTCAGGTATGTTGTTCTGCATGTGCAATAACACTGCTTCAGATAGCTAGAGGAAGCCATGTGTATCTAAAGCAAGAGAAACATAATTTATTTGTCCACTGACACTCAAATTATACCTATAAGGCAAGAGACTGAATCTGTTGGATGAACATATGTATAAAAGTTCATAAAGTATTTCTTATAATTTATCAAATGAGGTCTAGAAATACCTGTTCAAAATTTCTGTTATACACTGTTCTCAGAGGGATTCAGAAGTTCCTCAGGAAAATGTTGATTTCCTTTTGTTTTGATGATTAGAGTTAAAGTAATTATGATAGACTACTTTTGTCTTTTTAAGAGTGTGAGCATGTCTATAAATACTTACTTGTTTTCTGATGTTTCTCAGGATGCAAGTATTTCAAATTATTTTGGTCTTAAATACATATCTCATACACACAGTGTTTGAATAATCTTCCACATCCCTGTTTACACACTTGCAGGTACATTTTATTTTCTCTCTTAATTTCTTATCCTAATCCTAGGTAATGAAAATATTTGGATGGTCATGTCTTCTCTGGGAGAGAAATAATGTAAACATAGAAACAAACAAGAATGTTTGAGGGACTAATGGGTGAGGGTTAAAATCAAAGAGAGCAGTGAGAAAATAAAAAAGAACTTCACAATCTTAAAAGAGACAGGGAAAAAAAGAAAAAGAAAATAGAAGGACAGCAGTTTGTAGAAGAAAAATGGATTGGCATGTAGGACAAGAAAGCAAATGACAAGGAAAGGACAACAAAGCAGAACTGACTGAAGTGGGATTTGAAAGGGAAACTTCAAATATCTGAAGGTCTCAGCATGTGGGATTTGGGGTTTTTTTAAGCACCTTCACAAGTTTGCAGTGTTGCCACAGAAGAAAAACTATAAATCTGCCAAACACAATAAACTCTCTTGTCATATGTGCTTGTTAGTTTAAAGTAAATGTGCAAGTGCAGCCAACTTGTTTTCATTAATATGCTCTTGCAATAACAGCAGCAAAACAAGCCAAGATTTTTTTATTTAGGAAGAAAAAGTGATAGACTCCAAAAGAAAGGCTGGGGTTGGTATGGTTATGGGGCTGGATGAGATCCACAAAGGCTACTGAAGTCACCTTCCATCATTTATCAACAGTTCTGCCTAACTGAGGAGGTCCCATTTGTCAGGAAATTAACAAATGTGACACCCATCTACAAGAAGGGTCATAAGGAGGATCTCTGGAACTACAGGCCTGTCAACCTGACCTCAGAGCCGAGGAAAGTTATGGAGCAGATCATCGTGAGTGTCATCACACAGCACATACAGGGTAACCAGGTTATCAGGAACAGTCAGAATGGGTTTAGGAAAGGCAGGTCCTGTCTACTACCTTGATCATCTTCTATGACTAGGGGACCCAATTAGGGGATGAGTCTACCTAGACTGTAGTAAAGCCTTTGATACCATTTCCCATGGTATTCTCCCAGAAAAACTGAGTGTAATCCATGGCTTGGATTGGTGTACTCTTTGCTGCTTGGATGGCCAGGCTCAAATAGTTGTAAAGAATAGAGTTAAATCTGGGTGGCGGCCAGTCACACTAGTGGTATTCCCAAGGTCTCAGTGTTGGGGCTCGTTCTGTTCAATACCTTTATCAATGATCTGGACAAGGGGATCAATTACAACCTCAGTAAATTTGCAGATGGCAACAAATTTTACATGAGTGTTGGTCCACTTGAAAGTAGGTTGCAGATAGATCTGGATGATTCAGGTAGGCTGCATTAAAGGGCCAAAATCAACTGTATGGCGTTCAACAAGGCTGTCAGGTCCTGCAGTTGGACCACAAAAATCCCGTGCAATGATACAGGCTTGAGGAAGAGTGAATGGAAAGCTACCTGGCAGAAAAAAGCCTGGGAGTTTGAACAAATAGCTGGCTGAGTATGAACTAGCAGTGTGCCCGGGTGACCAAGATGGCCAATAGCATTCTGTCTTGTATCATAAATAAGATGGCCAGTAGGACCAAGGAAATGATTGACCCCGTGTTCTCATTGCTTGTGAGGCTGCGCCTCAAATTTTATGTTCAGTTTTGGGCCTCTGAGTATAAGACAGATACTGAGCTGCTGCAGCATGTTTAGAGAAGGGCAACTTAACAGGTGTAGGGTCTGATACAGGAATCTTGTAAGGAGAAGCTGAGGGAACAGAGATTGTTTAGTCTGGAGAAAAGGAGGCTGAGGGGAGAACTCATTGCTATTTACAACTACCTGAAAGGAAGTTGTAGCAAGGTGAGTGTTGGTTTCTTCTGTTTATTAGTGCATGCTAATAAACATATCACTTCATATTAGACGGTGCATATATTTGTGTCTCCTATTAACATATATTTCATTGTAAACACTATTTTAAGTTACCAGTTAAGAAGATTGCATTTACTTTTAGTTAACAGTTGAATAGTGATTTCAAAGCATTTTATTCCATTGTTTCAAACACTGAAGCCAATACACTTCAAGGCTAAGTGAATCACCCTGTTCATTACTGTTGTATAGATGAGACTGAAATTCTCACTATAGTGATTTATAATCTAGCATTACCTGAATTCCTGCGTAGACAACATACGACATAAAAACAGTGAAGCTGAACAGAAAACTTCAGAGTAGAAACATCTAGCACATTTGATAAAATACAACAGGATTTTTTGAAGAATATATTTCATCAACCACATGAAATTCCACAGAAGCATAAAAGATTAAAAGAGGACAGCCTCAGAAACAACTCACAACTACTCATAGCAACAAAAAATCATGTACAAATTCCCCAAATTTGCAATCAGAAGAGTCAAGAAGATGATCTTCTCTAGTGGATGGGTAGATCTATGTACCTGCATCTGTTTACATTATAATCGCCACCATAGTAGTGCACTTTAAAGAAAACAGAATGAACAAGTAAAATATGTTTTAGACAAAAGGATTCATTTTGAAGAGGCATTTAACCATTACATCACTACACTAGAATCTAAACATAAATTAACCTGATACAGAATATATTTTGATTACATTAATTTGCAGTATGTTTCCACATCTTAATTTTCCCTCAGGTTACCTTTTAGATAGTATTTCATGTTTAGAAAAATATTTTGGTTTTATGTCACAGTAGCTATAGATTTTACAGCATATGTTTCACCTACTTTTAATCTTCTCATGTGAACAATCCTTTAGCAGAAAACTGATATTTGAAAAAAAAAGATATTTGTTTCATATTAGCCCAATTTTCTTAAATTCACACATATCTTAAGGCTGTTATTCTTAATTATGTCCCTTCAGTGCATTCTTATTCTCACTTCTTATTAAATAAGATTGAGGGAACAAGAGTGGTGTAGAGAAAATGTAGAAAATGGATCTCATTTCAGATATTCTGAAAGGTTAAGAAGATCTAATCACAGCAATTTCTGAAAGATAGATGTTATTGAAAAATAAAATAGACCATGAAACAATAAATGCATAGAATTCTTGATCCAGAAATGTTACTTAAGAGTATTCCTCTTAAGCTATGATCGGAGGCATAGAGTAAAATCTACCACAGGGCACTTAAAATGCTGACAAATCATCCAGAATGCCAGTTTTAGTTTTGAATTTACTATGATCAGGATAATAGAGTGTATGGAAGGGTACGCCCCAGCTACAACTAAGGATACTGCAACTTTCACATCATCTTTACTTTGAGAAGTTGACAGTGTCAACAGAATTTGAGCTACAAAACTGGAAAGATATAAGACCAAGAAAGAAATAATTGATTTAATGGCAGTTATGTGAACATCTATTAAAGGATCTCTGAAAGTATCTATATAACATTGCATCTTCTTTGTGTGTTTCCACAGAGATGTGACTAATAGAGCTGAGTTTACCACAGATAGTACTAGAGGAAGAAAGCTACCTACAATGTAAAGAAGAAGTAGGTAGAGGTGTGAACTGTTCCAGTCAGTCGTACGTGCTGTGCTGTTTTCTCTGCAGTTCCCCGTTGAGCTGCAGAGATAAGCGCTGGGTGTAATCCATAGTAAAGGAAAAGAAGTCACAGAAGAGATCACCAGTGATCCTAGAAGCAGACGTGGGACCAATGTGGCTATTCTGAACTTGATTTGCAGTAACAGTCGTTGAGTGACATTGATTATTTTTACACAGTAGAGAACATAGAGCCAGGTACTGAACCACAAACTGGCATGATTTACAAACATCCATACAGCACCAAAAGCTTTGTACATGGAAGCCAATTTAAGTATATCCACAAAGTAGAGACTATGAATGTACATCAGAATGGTCATCTGCAAGATAAGTCTTGATGTGCTCAGAAAGATCAGTATCAAGTTGACAGAAGAAACTTTTTTGCTTTTGATCCACTTAAGGATATTAACAGTTGAAATAAATCCATTTCCAATAACTCCAACAACAACTTCAATAGAAACAATACCTATTGAAATGATGAGAACTGGTGGCAACATCTTGCTGCTTTGGTCACTTGTGCCTGATTAGCTTGTGAAGTTGTGTAAGAAGTCGAGCAGACCTGATGGCATCTGACTAGCCCCAGCTTCAGCCTACCCACCTTAAATCTAGGAAAAAGAAGACAACTGGCAATGATAGTGAAAAATGATAGCTGATGTTCTTCCTGAATGTGCAAATCAGAGAAGGACTTAGTAATTAATTCTAACTGTTTATATGCATAATATTTGCCTATGATTTTCCCTACAGATGTGCTGTATTAACCTCAGCTGTATCAGCCTCTCCATCTTTTGACCAATTGTTTATGTTCCTACCTAGAATGCAGTGTGGCTCTCTGGTCACAACTGTAACCATGTGGAAAGGGATGTATCATGCAACCCAAAACAGACAGCAGCACACATCAACAGGCAGCAAGAGGTCTTATATACTATTATCTTTCATACTTCTTTGAAGGTCAATTGTAATTACACCAAGTAGTTGTAATCATTTTAACATGAAGAATATCATCTCCACCCCTCTTTTAGTGGAACAGTCAAAACTGTTTATACCCAAGGGTTACTGCTCCATATATCTGTCCACATCTTATATGTTAGAACTTGCATTGTTTACATGTATGGGATCAAAAGATGCCAGTGACCAGTTGTATGATGCACTGTGGACAGGATAGTGAAGCAGAGTAATCCATCTAGCAGAACCCTGTAAAAAGGCACACTTTTATCCATCTGCTTTTGCTGTCCCAGACTCTGTCCCATCTACATGTCTCAGAGAAGTTTCTTCCTCTAGAAAGCATGTGTAGACCTGTTCTGCTTTATGAAGTGAAAATCTGTCATCTGTCTGCATACTCATGTCAGCTTTGGCTAGATGCTGTATTAAACATAGCAGTCCGGCACAGTAGATGGGAGCCATTAATCTGCATCCTTCATTAGTGATTATTTATAGAGAAAAATATCTGGATTTACAGAGTAATTTGTCCTCATGTTCTCAACCCCAGGTGTACTAATCCAAACTGTGACTAGAGCAGCATATTAGTATTGTCAATGTAAGCTTTCTTGAATTAGAGAATATGAAACAGGGTAAAATTTCCAGGAATCCAAGCTTCAAGTTTTTGTTGAATTGATCAGAACTGAAAAAAATAACTTAAAATGTATATGTACATTTCTTCATTAATTTATTGAAATGAAAAAAAATGTGGATTTAAAATCTCCAAGGCTTTTGTTTCTGTAAATATTTCATTCATAATAAATTTACATTTCCCTTTAGGTCCCAGCAACCACAAGAACTAGGAGATTTTGTTTCTTAGAAAGAGAAGATACTTTCATCATCACATAAATGCAAACTAAAACAAGAGACATATTTACAAAATAATGTATTTAAGTTCCTACTTTTAAAAAGCTCAAGGGAAAAAAAATAAACAAACATAAACTCAGAATATATTGTCATGTTTACTTCTTCTATTCTGTTCACTAAAAGGACTCAATATAGTGGAAAAGTCACATCATACTTATGAAAAAAAATTATAAACAAAATGTAACTCAATGCCTACAGTGTATTTTAAATTTAAATGCATAAATCTTCCTGTACACAGAATATGCATTACATAATTACCGTACTTACATGCTTCAAAAATGTAGTCATTAAGTTACTGAAGGGAACATAAGATGACTTTATTTTTATACACTTATAAAAACACTGCAGTTATAAAGCAGAAGAAACTACTCGAAGATACAACCTAGAAGAATACATGACTGAAATGAATTCTTAGCTGTTTCAACAAATAGTTACAAAATTCTACTTCATCTTCATTCACACTTAACCTAACTGTTTCATTTTCCTCTAAACAGGGTCAAAAATGGAGTAACTACTGGAGATACAAAATAACATTCCCCCCTTGAGCGTTCCCACTGGTTCCTCCAGAAAGAAGCTATCACACAACCTGTGCACTCTGGTAGTATTTAAGACTTCATGACTCAGGTAAACAAAACAGCCTGGCCCTCAGTGCTCTGTCAGTGATCTATGTAAAATGTACTCTGCTCCCAGAAATAGTTTCTATATAAGTATTTCTCTTCCTTTTGCCTGCTAGTAGCTTGAGTTTCCTGGTGAACTGTCATACTGTGACACATACCTGCAAGCACCAAGATAGAAAAGGCCAATTTATGAGTAACAGCAATCAGGGCATAAGCACATCTGATGCTGTCTCCAATTTGGCTCTAGACAGCGTGACTAGATTGTCCAGAGAACAAATATGTGTGCTTTACATGTCATGTTCAGCATGCTGAGCTGTGGTGGCAGTGTAAAATGAGACAATGTGAATGTGAATAGCATCCTTCAGTTTGGTGACCTTCTCTGAGGAAATCTTTGACACAAACCTGAGGGAGACATAGAAGTAATCTCATTGATTTTCACCACACTGCTAGAAAGTAAAAAAAAGACTAGAAAGTGGTTTGGTTAGTTGCATCTCCATTCTAACAGGTCTAAAATTCCTAAATTTATTTACAAATCTACAGATTTGAAGATGAATGGAATCTGTAGTTCAGCACTATGCTGTATCATCAAGAACTTCATACTGTAGTTGCAGAATTTTCAGTTTTCATGTTGTGTTTGATATCACGAAGAATCTTCAATTGAAACTATTTTAATTTGGAATAAATTATGATGAAAATAATGGCAATTACTGCAAACATTTAGAAATTAACTAATACTTAGATTGTAGGAATCACTGACTTCTAAATTATGTAGTCAGGAGATGATAACATAATGATATCAGTAAACCCAGAAATCAGTACTATTAGAGTCACTTATACAAGCGCACGTCCTTGGGTTTATGAAATCAATCATACAGATTCATTTTGGTGTCTACAATAGGACTAGTAACAATCTGCATGAATTGAGAATTGTAATAAAAGAAATGAGGTTCGCTGCAAACTACAAGGAAAGATATAAAGACCTTGTATAACCCAGACAAGATTGCCACATTAAGGCTCTTTAGCAGACTTTTTTTGAGCTACAGAGTTAATAGTCATGATCAGACCAGGTTTAATTATCAAAGGAAAAAGAAGAGATTCTACAATACATTGGATTTCCTTGAATTTATCCTCTGGTGAATTTATAAAAGCAACTGAGCCACAGAGTAAAGGAGAGAGTAGCAATTAAAAATTATCTTAGGACAATGTTAGTGTGACCCAAATAATAAATACTGGAAAAAAGTGTCTGAATTCATACAAGTTTCCCTTGCAAGATAAACCTCACTATAATTGGAGAAGTCAGGTTCAGCCCACAGTTCAACAGCTTTTCTCTTTTGATTCATGCATTCCAACTAACAGCAGTAATAAATACACTTCCCTCAATCTCTGCAATTTTTTTTAATCATTGAAATAATTAGAGACATTATTACAGCACAAGAGTTTCTAACTCTCGCAAAATACTGCCTGTTCAGTTCATACAGAGATCCACAAAATACCAGTTAACTGGTATCTGGTTAATCTTTTGGCATTTTACTCTGAGCAAAAAGTGTATTGATATGATACTGGGAGATATATTTCTTGTATTGTTCAGGAAGATGCATATCTTGGAAAACTCACTAATAAACTAGCCAGCTACAGCCACTGCTTCATAATTTTCAGTAAGCAGTAATTGTCTATAGCTGGACTGGGGAGAGGAAAAATTAGAGCACGTTCAATAAATCTGTTTTTTCTTCTCATAGAGTTGTTGTTGTTTTTGAAGCAAGAGCTTCTATTTTGTTGTGACATAACAAGTACCTAGACTGCCACCTCCCTATATTATCTTCACTCCTTGCCTTGCAGAGCGTAGCGATATGTCTGTTGATATGTCATAAACACCAATCCAAATGTAGATCAAATTTCAAAAGTTGCAATGTGATAGCTCCAGCAAATTCAAGAAAATAAACAAAAAAAACAGAAAAAGAAAACAAAATGCAAAGGGCAATACATTAAAGATGGACATCTAGGAAGTCCATGCAACTGAACTCCCTTCCAGTCTGAGAATCAGGGTTCCCCTCTCGTAAAGACATGGACATGTAAAGGTTGGACCAGGGCCCAGAGTGAAATTAGAATAAAGCTAAGGTTCTTATCTGAGCATCTAGACAAGTAGTCCAAAGCCTAGAAATTTAAATTTAAACTTAATAGTCTATTCTTGCAACAGCAAACCTGACTATACGCCGAGTGCTTTAGATCACCAACCCAACTGCAGTGTTGGGTTCCTACAGTTTCTTTCTGGTCTTATCTCTAAAATTAAAAGAATACCCAGCTGCAATACCAAAATTTCATTTTAGGATTGTACTCGGATGAAAAAATCTTGGAAGACCTTTTTTTTTTTTTACCTACATCCTACTGATTTTATTGCTTTTTATTTGACAAGTGTTAAAAATTTGCTGACTGCTAATGTGTTATTCTACCCCACTGAAATTATAGAACTTGGAAAACAGTCCAAGTGTCCAAGAATGAATATTATTGTGACAGTAAACATTCAATTTCATAATGAAGGGAATTAAGGAGATGAGATTAATTTAATATTGTTTATTCACACTATGTGATGAAAAAAAAAAAAGGGAAAATTGTTTCATTTCAGCTTGAAGGAAGGGCATTCCTTTCCAAGCAATCATAATACTTTTAATGTCATCGATGTTAAGAGGCTGCAACAGCCTCCTGACATTGTCTAACTCTGTAACATGAGCTCCTTAGCAAATAAACTTTTTATAGACCATAGGAAACTGTAAACAGCATTTCATAGAATCACAGAATCACCAGGTTGGAAAAGACTCGTTGGATCATCAAGTCAAATCGTTCCTATCAAACACTAAACCATGCCCCTCAGCACCTCATCCACCCGTGCCTTAAACACCTCCAGGGAAGGTGAATCAACCACCTCCCTNGACCTGCTGGTCACACCATTTCTGATACAAGCCAAGATGCCATTGGCCTTCTTGGCCACCTGGGCACACCGCTGGATCGTGTTCAGTCAGCTGTCAACCAACAGTCCCAGGTCCTTCTCCTCCTGGCAGCTTTCTAGACAGACTTCTCCTAGTCTGTAGCACTGCATAGGGTTGTTGTGCCCCAAGTGCAGTGTATCATAAAGTCCAGCTGTGATCTCTGAGCAGTGGCATGAGACAAATAAGTACTACTGCTCCTTATGGATCAAATGAAACATGGGAGCATGCTTCTTATAGAAGGTGCAGGAAAAGACCTTCAAAAAAAAACTTATAAAGAAAATGTGGGTTTAAGAAGGATTCTTAGTAGCAGCATTCTTGGCGATATTACCTACTGATTGCATCCATGATACTTCCCAAAGTGGTTTATTAAGTGTTGTTCACATACTTGACAAGATATAGAAGTCTTGGGAAATGTATTAAAATATCCTGAATCTGGTAAACAACTGTAAGTTATGCTTCTGTTTAACACATTCCTGAGTTCATATTGTACAAAGAAATAATGTTGCAAAATATATCAAGAAATGTGTGTGAAAGGGTGATCATCTGTTTTAACATTAATTTGCAAGTTTGCATCCTGCTGTCATTATTTTACTGTGGATAATTTACTTTTGATTTCGATACAACTCAATTTTATTTTTTTAAGAAGGTCATTTTCAAAATGGAAGATCTATCAGACACAGCTAATGGAAAAAGTCTTCTAAAATACTTGTGAAAGGTCAAGAAGATCAAATAACCTAACACAAATCAAGAAGATGGTGTAAATATCATTTTAAAGAAGTAAGAATGCATGTACATCCAAAATGAAAGGAAGAGGAGATAGGAACAAATTAAATACTGTTTTCAGTGGCTCCTTGCCATGAGCGAATAGAGTTTAGTATATGCATTCATTAACTCATGACAGCATTTGTAGGATGAATTTATGATATATACCATGCAAAGTATGGATGGAAATGTATTAATCTCCTAAGAAATGCCTCCTTAAAGGTTATATTCTCCTAATGCCTGTCAGATTTACTCTGCTCTTACTACTAGAGTTACTTTCCATGTGCTTCTTAACTTGTCTGAGAGGTTTGAAAAATGCTTCTCACTTATCTTTCTGAAAACTATAGAAACAAGAACAGCTTTCTTATTTTCCATGTCTATTATGCCTTATGTTAGTGTATTCCTTCCTACTCAGCTGGATTTTCCTGTTCACAAATTTGTCAAGGACTACAGTGAAACTTCATGAAAAGCAATCATTGCCCTAAGTACAGCATTTGCAATTTGCACTTTGTTTCACCCAGAGAAAAAATGAATAAACAGACATTTCTAAACACAAATGCCAGATTTGTATATTGGAGCATTTTTTTCTGAGTCAACTTTGCTTATTATATTTTCTGTTAGATTTCGAATGCCCAGTCATTGCCAGCAGTTATCCATGTCATGGTCTTAGTTTAGAAATACTGTTCTTAAAAGTTACCCTTATTCAAGGCAGCCTTTTTTAGCATACATTTCATGTTAAGATTGCTTATGTACTACCAAGACATAAAGATAAGCACAATCTTCATGATGATTTTTTCTTATGAGAAGAGCTATTTTATTTAATCACAATCTATGCAGATAAATTGCATGAAACAGAACCTGTATCTTTGTTTTCTCTACCACTTCAACTCTCTGGTTTGACTGTCTAATCCCAAATAATGAAAAAAGGCCTCATGAGTACTCAGGATAAAAATCAAGTCCCAAAAAGAAGATTCATCTCTAATGCTAAAAAAAGCTTTCAGCTTTTTACAGTGCAATGATGGACTGAACAAAGAAAACCTGTTGAAGAGTTAAACCCCCACCTGAAATTTAAAAAAAAATAAAGAAATAAAAGGATCACTGTTAAAAAATATGCTTAAATGTTCATCCTTATCACCTAGCATTTAATTCTTCTTTTCTGCCACAAGATGCCAGATGGCAACTGATGTGTAACTCCAGATGCTCTTTATCGCATAACTGGTGTATCAATAAGGTAAGGGTCTTTGTGATTTGATATTCTGGAGTGAAAGCTTACATCCCTTTGATATGTGTCTCACCCACAATTTTGATCCCCTCCAGCTGGTCTGGATGCTGCACTTGATACTCAGCTCCTAGTACCTGCACTGGAACCTGGAGAGGTGTGACTTAATTGTTCTTACACTAACCTACCTTATTAGTAATATACAATAATCTAAGTCTGGGGCTAAGGTTAGACACAGCCACACTTAAGATAAGTCAAGACCGAGAAAGCAAGGAGGTCCTTTCCGAAATTTGTGACTTAACAGAAGGAATTTCCTATAGATTAATGCTGTACTAATGCTAAATAATATAGTATATGATTTTATTAGAGGTATGGCTTAAGCTATATTTTTTTCATACACTGTTATTGAAACTGGATTATTTTAAAAAAAGTAATTATTCCTCTGCAGTATTGTCCTGCTGTTTTCTTAATGTGTTACCTTATCAACCCATCTCTTGCACTTAGTTACATGACAGGTAACCTTAAATAAATACATTTTACCTATCAAATTATAAGTGCTTGCTTTTGCCAGCTCTATACTTTTAATGTAAATGTGCCTTTTAACACCATTTGCAGGCCATCGCCATTTCAGCACCATTAGCAAACTGCCTTACGGTTATACGATGCTGGATTCTCTTGTGTTTGTATAACCAGTGTGCCATTTTGACAGTAAACTGCAATTCAAATCCCTTTGTCAATACTCTACACCATCTGTGATGCAAATCTAGATTAATCCTGATTTGCATTGCTTGCTTACACTTTTTGAGTAATGTAGGTGACACATGTCACAGCAAATCCTACTCACCATGGAAGTCAGCAATATTTCTGGCACTGCCTTTAGGACAGAGAAAATGTTATCTGTTCACAAAGATTCACACTGGAGTCTCTCCTTGTACTTATTCATAGCCAGTAGAAAGAAAACAAAAGTCCATGCTCTAGTAATCATTTTCCAATGCACATCATTTAAGATACAGCTTCTGTACAATGTTGGACTTGGATTCAGTTGCCTATTTTTACTCCGGGTTCCCATCCATAAAGAAAATTAATAAACAATCTCCAGCTCAATATCCTATTTATATTCTGGTAAGTAGATGTTGGTGTGAACATCACTTGATATATCACAGTACAATGAAATCTATTACCAACATGCCTGAGTCCAGATATTATTTCTCAATATCCCACCAGCTTTTTAACTTTGCATTAACAAAATGTTACTTTGTGTGATTTCTATAGAAAGGGGTGAATGATGCATGAAATAAAAAGCTGTAAAATATTGGAGAAAGTTCTCAATGCAATGACACATGCCTGCTTACTGTATTCAAAAACTTCAGATGATATTCTTCTCAAGTGAGGAGCACCGAAACAAGTGACTGTCACTTCATGGGATTGACTTGGAGTATATTTAAAATCACAAAAATTTTGTACATTTTTTTCCTGTATTTTAGGCTAAAATGAAAGAAATCCAAGGTCAATTTATTCTGTTATAAATTATAATAATTTCTGCATATGAATGTTTCCTGGGAGAGTTGCAGTCAGGCTTCCATAAAGTGTGGTACTAACTAAACTCTTCAGTGTGGGAAAATGGACATTTCTGGAGAATATGACCAGTAGGTATGTAAAAGTCTCTAACATGTAGAAGGTAAATAGGGTCAGTGATTTGGTGTCTTTTCCAGTACAGGAAATGAGTGGCATCAAATGGAAAATGATTTAAAAGCAAATTAAAAAAAGGTATTTCTCAACATAACACAGTGAGATGTGAAATTCATTGTCAGAAGATAGTAACCAGTACTAAAATTCAGCATGGATTCAAAGGATAAGTGGACAAGTGCATAGGAATTAAATCAGTTGTGTGCTACTTAAATACATAAACCCCATTTCTTGTTCATATATTTCCTGCAAGTTTCATGCCTGGTAAAGTATCAGGAGAAAGTACACTTTGTGTTTGTTCAGTCTGTGAAATCTTCCCTCAGTTCCCTTCTGCACCAAAGGGGGGTCACTGGCCAGATGGACCTTTGTCCAACAGTATGACCAAATTAATATCAGTGAGTTATGCTGCCTCATGATGTCTTTTCACGGTATATTTTATGTAATATGACAGTCCTTTCATGGTTTTTATTATACTCAACTACAAAATACAGGGCCTGCACCACAGCTATAATTCTTTGTATTACTGAAGTACCTGGACCCCAGAGAAGTATTGAATCCCATTGTGCCAAAGACTGTAAATACACGCACAGTAGTAAGAGCAATTTTGCCCATTGTAGCATAAGAATAAAATTAGTTACAACCATAATTTTATTCCATCCAGAATCGCTTCCCAGATTAAATTATTTTGTCTGTTCAGAAGGATTCACATCGCTGTTTCAACTCATAATTCTTCTTATCCAATAATAAAGCAGAAGCACAAATTCTGATTCGCTTGTATCCCTTTCACATAACTACGATAGTAAAATACAGTGGAATTATTCTTGGTTTACAGCATAGTAAAACAGAAAATAAAACTCATTTCAGAAATGGTAATTAGTTATCAAATTCCCACCAACTTTGGAATAGTTTTTTTGGAAGAACAACTCTTTAATGGTTTAGACCCTGACAATTATTTCCAAATATGTTCAACAGTTTTGTATTTAGATTTGCTATACACATCTGTCTAAATGCAAGGTATTGAAGTTTGGTTTTCCCTGAAAAATTAAACTTAAAAATCTCTCCAGGACTTGTGCTGCAGATTTCCTTTTAACTGACCTCAGCTTTTCAAAATTTTTATAATTTTGGATAAGGAGAAAGTAGAAACACCAAAAAAATACTGACAATTTTTGTGAAATTCCGACTATTAAAAACTGCACTTAGCTGTAATGATTGGATAGTTCTGATTGTCAAAGTCTAAGTGCAAATAAGTTACATGCCAAAGATTTATTTTAATTTTAAATGGAA
This sequence comes from Piaya cayana, assembly GCA_013389865.1. Lineage (NCBI taxonomy): Eukaryota > Metazoa > Chordata > Aves > Cuculiformes > Coccyzidae > Piaya > Piaya cayana. The sequence goes on along the minus strand of WAAB01001459.1, from coordinate 287 downwards.
TGAGGACACATTCCAGTGATGTAGCTGAGATAGGGCAATGTTTCCCCGTGACAGAGAGCAGGTCATCCTGCTCCTACCAGCTGCTGCTCACTTGCTTCTGCAAGATCTGGTGTCCAGCAGTCTCCATCATGAAGGTTTTTTGTTTCACTGAACTGACAGAAAATTAACACACCAAAACAAGTGTGTGTATTCTGCAAATTTAGGATAATAAATCAACTCAGTGAAAGTATAAAAATGAGAGCTAGAAGCAACTAGCACTTCAACTTTGAAGGCTGGTTGGCAAAGTC
>WAAB01001457.1:0-20035 GCA_013389865.1 Piaya cayana | reverse complement strand
GAGGGATACAGAGTAGGGGTGTGGGGAGATCCTCTGGCAGCAGGGGGGTGGTGGGATGTGAGAAGCTGGTAGCCGTACCAAAGCATCGGTGACCCTTGGCCCAACAGAGGCTTCTGCAACAATCCAAACGAGCCTTAAGCGTCCCAGCGTTTTCAGCAGCGCAGCTCTGGCTGCCCACCAGTAACGTCTCCACACCAAAGACAACAATCTCAAGGGTTGTATGTTGTTTTATGTGTTTTTACTTTCTCAGAAAGCCCCTGGGATAAAATTCTTCCACAGTCTGACTATCTCTTGGGTGGCCCAGGGTAGGGGAGGGAGAAGAGCTTTGTACATTGGTAGTTTGTTTTAGAATCAGCCATATTTTACACACAGAAATGTGTATGATTAATTATCATTATTATTATTATTAGGTATAATTGAAATTCATTGGTCGTCAGAAAGCCTTTTATATATATATATCAAGTACCACAGAGAAGGAGGGGATGGGAAGGGGAAAGCAGTATGTTTTTAAGCTTAAGCATAAGATTAATATTATTAATATAATGAGAAAGTAATAATAATAATGATAATAATAAGCTAAGTTTTTGTCATTTTTGAGAGAACCTTGCTTTTGGAAACACAGCAGGACAGTGTCTGATTGTAAATTTTTTTTTTATAAATAAAAGCACAATTACTTTTAAATAAATTTCTACCTTTTTTCATACATGTTGAGTTTGTGCATGTCCAGGGTGTATTTACTTAGATGGGGGAGTAAAAGAAAGGTTGAGAATTATTTGGCTGCTGAGCTCATACAGAAAACTGTTCCTTTTGTCGGTGCTGGGTTGTAAGTATTCTGCTGGCTTTGTTACAGTGAAACGCCTGTGAGAATTTGGTTTCTTTTAGAACACATTTCTTTTTATTCCTGCCCAAAAGCTTTTAAAGTGTTTTCCTAAGTATTACTGACCAACGCTTGCTCCATCTAGGTGGGAACAACTAACAAAAGGATACCAAGAGAATATAGATTTGTTGTTAGGTACTATCGGCAACCTTGAACACTTGTGTAAATAAAGGGCTCCCTTTTTTTTTATATGAATGAAACATATGTGTAGTTGTTCTGTATCATTCTCTTTGGTTGAAGACAATAAAAGATCTGTTGTTTTATTCCAGTCTCTCTGCCCTGCTTCAAGGTTGCACTTTTTGAACAGAGCAATTGTTTCCGCCTCTTCCTTGGCAATTGCTGGAAGGTGGCTGGGAAAGAAGATGCTTTCAGGCAGGGCAAATACGATCAGGTCCACGGATAAGACGTGCTGAGCAGTGCTAGCTGTTAGATAAGGTCGGATGTTGTTGATTTGACACAGGGTATAAAGAAGTGTGTGCACATAGGAAATATCACTAAACAACTTCAAAATCAGAAGGAAGGCAAGGTAGAAGGGGGAGTATCCCTTCCATTCAACTTTAGGATCTGTCTTGCTAATTGTTTTTAATATAGTTATTTTTAATTGCAACCCTTTGATTCTTGCATTTCTGAGCTTGAGCTGAACGTTAGCCCTTTGGAATGGTGCTGTCCGAGAGCCACTTTGTTCATGGTCTTCATTGAAACTTCAGCATCACTCCAGAAGGTAGAGCCTGGTGGGGACCAAGCCTGCTGAGGGGTGCACTGGGACCAGCTTTAATGCAAGAGAGCCCCAGCACAGCAGGAATTGCTGTATGGAGACACAGAAGGTGTTGTGGACAGAAGCATCAAAGCCTGTGTGCTGGGCTTTATTAACAGTCAGTCTGGGCAGCTACATTTCAGAAACGTCCTATTTCTGTAGGCGTCTGTAACATATCTCCCAGGAACCATCCCACACAGTGTGCGTGGTTCCATTGTTAAGCAGAATTCAGAATCACGTTCTAGGATAATGATTGGAGATGGTACAGAGGATTTGCTGGTGGGAACAGGCAATGCCTGGCTGAGGAAGCGGGAGAAATTCCCAATCAGTAAAACCTCCAAGGTCTCCTGTTCATACCGGTTGAATTCCAGCAACTCTTAGCAGCCCTGCTCACTCTCCTTGTCTGTTTTAATCCTGGCAGCCAGCAGATGGCACGAAGAGTCCGTCTGCCTTGGTCTGTGCCCGCTCTGTTTGGCAGCACTTGGAAATCCTGCAGATGTCCAGCAGTGGTCTAAACACTGTCATTCTTCACTGTTGTCTTCTGGTGTGGTGATGTCCAGAATTCCAGACTTCCCAGCTGCTGTCGGTGTCCCTGCAGCAGCAGCCTTTGCTAGGAAAACTGGCCGCCTGGAGCAAAATATATCCTTATGGACACACAACAGGAACTTTGCAAGGACGCCTGTAAGAAAAAGTTTATTTTTGCCTTGCAGGAGCAGGAACTAAGACACAGCCAAAGCACAGACCAAAGAGAAGCTTCCTTCATAGAATCATAGAAACATTAAGGTTGGAAAAGCCCTCTAAACTTAGCCAGTCAAACTGTCAGCCCAACCCCACCGTGCCTACTGAACCATGTCCTACACATTTTTCTGAACCCCTCCAGGGATGGAGACTCCCCCACTGCCCTGGGCAGCTTCTGCCAGTGCTTCACCACTCTTTCAATAAATTTTTTTTTCCTAATGTCCAAACTAAGCCTCCCCTGGCACTGCTTGAAACCATTTCGTCCCATCCTATCACTTTTTATTTTGGAGAAGAGACAAGCACCCACCTTGCTACAACCCCCTTTGATGAATATTATTCTATGTAGTTTGAATTTCTGCCCTCCAGTCCAAGCTATACAAGTGAATTTCACAGAATCACTGGATTGGAAAAGACCTCCAGGATCATCGAGTCCAACCACATTGTTTGTTTTGCACATGGAACGCAAGTCTTTGGTTTTCCAGGCCACTAGCAAGGTGCTGAGTAGAACACTCAATTAAATTCTTTCTCTGTAATTAATAGCCCTTATTTGGTGTTTGTCAGAGCAAGTGGTTGGCACTATAAAAGAGAGCAGCACCAGTAATGAAGAAATATGTTCTACTCTCTAGATGCTTTTCAAGTTATTATGAAATGGCAGCAAATCTGTCTAACAGGGGACTTGAAAGCTCTTGCAGTCTGTTTGCAGACATTCAGAGGAAGAATTGACATTTATGATATTATTTCCTCATCTCTAGTAACATCACAAAACTGACTGTATCTGGCTGTGATGTCATTTGGCTTGGCAGATGCAAGCAAAGCTGCTGGAGATGGGCTCAGATTTGTACCTCACTCCAGGAATGATGTGAACACTGCACAGAAGGATGATAATTTTTCCTGTAATTACTCACTGACAGATGCCTTGCTCGGTATTTTTCATGATTGCTTCTGCAAAAGAGAAACTGGTGAATCCTTGAAGTAACACATGCCAAAACAGCCTTTAGAGCTGACACAAGCTTGATTAGCTACCAAGAAGCTCAGTCAGACTGTTGTCAGTGATAGTTGCTTTTTGGCTTTTATCCTCTCCTCTCTGCTCCTCTTCCTCTCCTCTCAGGAACCTGGGAGAATAGCTTAAAGACACCCTTGGTTTTAAAATCTGTTTATAAATCTGCCAAGAGTGCACCAAATTGTTGTCTGATTGGTCTGTCAGCTTAAAAACCCATAAGGCATCTTGGTGCTGATGTTTGTACTTAGCAGGTTAGAAGCCCCTTAGGCAGCTGAAGAGGAAGGGTTTCTAAGAGGACAGCGAGACTCATCATCTCAAAGGTAGTAAATGGGATTTTTGGGGTTAGGACTGTATCCATAAGGGGTATTTTGGGGACAAGTAGATGGCAAAGCACCTTTCCCAGTGCTGCTGCACTTATCCTGCATCCTTCAGCCAACGTGCATGCTCAGCGCTGCAGAGACCCCTATTCATACTGCAGTCCCATTGCAATCTTGTGCTTGGATTTCTTAATTAGGCAAAAGACAGCTGCAAAGGTAATTTCTGGCCAATGAAGTTTAAATTGATGGCAGCTCTTAGCTTATTAGATCCTCTGGCTTTCTGTAGGACTCACGATTTCTAAACAATCTGATTTTCTTTTCTGAATCCGGGCATGAGCACACAACCACAGTGGCCAAGTAGTTACAGCCCTCCAGTGTGATGCAGGGGACAACAGATACTTTAAATTCCTCCATCAGCCAGCACAGTTCTACCACAGGAGAGGACCCTATTCTGCTGCATCACCTCTGGGTGCAGTGCCTTTACTTCTGCTCCCAGTGATAAGTTCTGGAATCCTCAATGTAAGAGCTGTTGGAACAGAACTAGAGGAGGGCTACAAGGCTGATATAAGGGATGGAGCACCTCCTGTATGAGGACAGGCTGAGAGAGTTGGGGTTGTTGAGCCTGGAGAAGAGAAGGCTCTGAGGAGACCTTATAGTGACCTTCCAGTATCTGATGGCGACTACAAGTAAGCTGTTTACAAATGCTTTAGTTATAAGGTAAGGGGCAGTGGCTATAAACTGGAGGGGGGCAGATTTAGACTAGACATAAGGAACAATTTCATCACTGTGAGAGCGGTGAGGTGCTGGAACAGGTTGCCCAGGGAAGTTGTGGAAGTGTTCAAGACCAGGTGCCCCATCCCAGGAGGTGTCCAAGGCCAGGTTGGATGTGGTGTCCCTGCCCATCACGGGGGGCTGGAACTAGATGATCTTTAAGGTCCCTTCCAACACAAACTATTCTATGATTCTATGATTTTATGCTATTCCATTTTGTTCTTTATTCAAGGGAATTGATCTCACCTATTGCTGGGTTGAACCTAACCATAAAACCAGAGTATCTTGCCCAAGTCTGCATTAGTGAATAAGTAGCCCAGACTATAGCAGCGATCTGTAACAGAAGACACCTATTTTAACTCTTTCCTGTACAAGGATGCCACTTCATTCAAAATGCTTAGCTTGTTTGCTTTAAGAGAGTCTGCGCATAACAGGGTATTAAAGAGTGTGTAAAACTAGGAATTGAGTATCGAGTGATTCAGGCGCTTCCCTTTCTACCCACTCGGTCTCAGTCTTCACTACCTGAATCCAAAACTGCAGCACTGAAAAACCATCTTGCAGCTGCCACATTAACTCTGAGGGCTGTGAAATTCTGCAGAAGCAGCAGGGTTTTTTTTCCTAACTTTTTCTCTTTTGCTTTCCTTTTCCTTTATCCTTATTTCCCCCCTCCTTCTCCTTTTAAGCACTCTTTGTGTTTCACCTAATGAACTTTCTCCAGCAGACCTTGGTTAGTAGAAAGGGAAGCTGAACAGAAATGTTTAGGTATTATCAATAAGCAATAAGTTGATCCTCCACGCAGAAAAGGGCAAGGCGGTGGCATCAGCCTCATATGTACCTTGCCACTTCATACTCCTGCCTTTCAGCAATACGGATGAGATGACACAGTCCCCTGGAATAGAGCTGGGATGGCTGAGACGGCACTTGGATGGTTGCTGGTTGTTTTCTGCACTCTCTCAGGAGCTACAGGCAGACTGGAAGTAACAGACAGATATGACACAAGTTCATAATGTTTCAAATACAGGATCTTGACAAAACGATCAGGCAAAATGATAAGATTTATTTTATGGGAAGTAGGGGGGAGAAAACTCTACCTAAACTTAGCGAGAAAGAAGATTACAGGAATGCTTCAGCAGTTTTAGAGCTCCAGGAAGGGATATCTCCCTTTGAGGATTGCCTTGTCATTTTATTTGAAAAGCCTGCTCCAAAACCCTCCTGACTTTAGTTCTTGTTTCAGATGCCTTTTTTCTTGAGTATTTCCCTGGCAGCCTCGCCAGGTGAAGAAATCTCAGCCTGCAGTCCCAGAGCAGCTTTGTGTGTGTGCATGTGCACACGTGTGTGTACAAATATGTTTGTCTTGATAAAGAAGGTGTGGTTTGTCACCAAGAGACTGCAAGCAAATATTAACAAAAGCTGCACGTAGAATCTTTGTTCTTGGAAGGCTGGCAGACTCATGGTGAAAAAACACATCTTTATCACACCTTCAATCTAGAGAATAATATGACCTCTCTGTGGTGAAGAGGCAGGTTTAGGTGAGATGGAAAGGCAGTTCTCAGAAAAAAAAAAAAAAAAAGAAAGAGAATAAAATGATGCTGTAGGAACAGCTGTGGCTTTCTGGGTCATCCTCAGCTGCTCACAAGCTGTTCCTGGCTCCAACCTAAGAAGTAAGGAGCAGCAATACAAACCCAATGAGAGAGGTTTTCACTTTAATATCAACATTGGTAAGGAATTTTCACAGGGTTGAGAACCAAAATCCATCCGGACTTGTATCAGTCCTGCAAAAAGAATCAGTCCTATTACATTTTGCAGTGGAAATGACATCCCAAGTAGAGGATGGAGTAGGAAAACATGATCACGTGCAAGCATTTAAACACCTCTGTAATTTAAAGGAAGGTTTTATTGAGATAATAGGAGTGGGAAAAGAAAGATAGAAGATGTTGTTGCATTATAGTTAGACAAAGAAGCTGGTGTTCTACTCAGGTAGACAATCTCTGTCTGCCTTTCATCCCTTCTAACCCTACATTTAGACACACTGAAAAACTCACCTCAGATTTAATCACCTTTAACGTGTGGGGAAATCTCAGTCTCCACAAGATGGTATCTGACTAGTTACTCACTTGTGCTCTCTTAGGTGATATTGAGGACAAAGGGGGTTTCTTTCAGGGTAAAAATCCCTCTTCAGGACCCCAGTAAATTCCAAGGTTTGCACTGAGCCTTTTTGCTGGGTCTTGCAGGAGGAGGCCCAAGTCGCATTCCTTATTGCTGATGTTTTACTTCCCCAGCTTTGCTTCTTAGAAGACTTCAGAGAGGAACAGAGGAGGCAGACTTTAAATGGCAGCAATGGCTATGCCACACAGGCAGGAGTTTGCAGACAACCTCTCCCTTCCTAGTATGGCTCCCGAGAGCCAGCCTCACACTTTTTGCTCACTAGACAGAGAGAAGCCCACACATTGTGTGCAGAATGGCCACTAGTCATAGTGCGATCGTGGAATCATAGAACAGTTAGGGCTGGAAGGGACGTTAAAGCCCATCCAGTCCCAACCCCATGACACGTGCAGGGACACCTCCCACTAGATCAGGTTGCTCCAAGCCCCATCCAACCTGGCTTTGAACCCCTCCAGGGATAGAGCTCATGGCTTCCCTTGGCAATGGTTATGTGCTAATCGTTGAGTTAATGGTTAAGAGGTAATGGTTAAGAGGTAATTTGGGGGGTTATAACACGCAATGCAACTAATAGGTGCTGTTACTCACAGATTCAGTGCTCCCCGTGTCTGGATTGCCACAGGGAAAAATTCAAGACTTGTGTACCTCCCACGCACCATGTACTGCCAAAAACCACTTCAAAGGCATCTCACTGCAAGTCAGTGTCTCTGCCTGAAACCACTGAGGATGCATGGGTAGTGATGAAGTCAAAGGACCTGATGACTTTACTCATTCACCTCTTTGTCAGGTACTTTCCTCAGAAGAAATCATTCATCTTCCTGTGTTTTTACTGTAAATTATATGTGGCAAAGAGGAAAGAGAGAAAGAGACCAAGACAGATAGATTAGGAGGGAAAAAAAAACAACACGTGGGTGGTTTCAGTACAGATAATCCCTTTCACTGCCACTTTTGTGGCTCCCTTTGCCTAAGGCATCTCCTGTCTCTATAGTTGTGTGGAAAGGGTTAAAACCAACAGGTAACCTGAAATTTTGTCCGCTGCTTAAACCAAAACTAGTTTGGGTGCTGTGTTTACAAATAGGAGCGTTCACCATGAGGGTGAGGAGGTCCTGGCCCAGGTTGTCCAGGGAAGTGGTGGTTGTCCCATCCCTGGAGGTGTTCAGTGCCAGGTTGGATGAGGCTTGAAGCAACCTGATCCAGTGGGAGGTGTCCGTGCCTTTGGCAGGTGGTTGGAACAGGATGGGCTTTAAGATCCCTTCCAACCCAGACCATTCCGCTATTCTATGACTCTGATTTCTGTAGCAATCAGCTCATTCCCTTATGGTTATGTTTCAACATACACTACAGGAAAAGAGAAGAAATGAAGAACCAAAGAGGTGCCTCTGTCCTGGGAGGGATCAATTACAGATCAGAGCTTGTTTCATGTGCCTAAGACCTGAGCAGGTGGGGAACATAATCAAAGTAAAGGAACAGTGATTGTATACTTCTAGATTTTTTTAGTGCTCCTAGGTGGAATGTTTTGCTTCTCCTAAGGAAAGATCTTACCAATCTGTGTGTTTAGAGCTTCTCTCCTCCTCCAGTTTGGCAATTCTTATCCAAGTTCCCAATTCAGTAACACATGGATTTGGGAGGCTTCCCAACAGGCTGCACTCTGGAGACGTCTTGTTTACTTTTAGTTGAACACTGAATAAATACCACCTGATCTGTGGGTATGCAGGGAACTATACAGTACAGCAAAAATGGAGACACATGGCACCTCCGAGAAAAGAGACCAACATTTCTTTTAAATGGGAGGCAGTAAAAATGTGAATGATTCCTCGGCTCTATCACAAAGGCAACAAAACTGAAGGCAGCAGCAGCTGCAGCTGTTGGCCTATTTGGAGTTAAAACACAGCAAGGAAGCAAAACATTGACATAATCAACTGTCTGAACAGTTAGTGTCCAAATTAAAAGTGGATTTGGAGAAGAAATTGTGGAAAGGATGCACAGTGTTGTCAAGCATCTTTTATTCCAAATGCAAAGCAAAAAAGAAGTGATAAGAGTTTAAGGTTTCTATAGTGAAAAAAACCATCTGCTTTGCATACATTACTGGCCAAAGAAACATCAGCTGCTTTACTTTCCACTTGAGGGCTGCATGGTTAACTGCAAAAGCAGAACCTATCATTAGGGCTCTGTTACCTCCCAGGTGGTCAGATTTCCAAAGGCCTGAAGGTGCAGTACATTTCTGGGAGATGTTCCTCACTTTGCATTTCTGGAACTAAGATCACCTTGCTAAGTGGCTGTCTAGAGATTTAAAAGCCTGATCTAAGCATGTTATTTTTTTGTTAGTTTAGTCCTAAGATAGTCATGCATGTGCACACTGATTAGGAATCTGATTAAGCATGTATATAATGTGAATTTCATAGAATCATTGCATGGTTTGGGTTGGAAGGGACCTCAAAGCTCATCCAGTTCCAATTTTGCATAGGCAGGGACATCTCCCATGGATCAGGGGCTCCAAGCCCCATCCAACCTGGCCTTGAACCCCTGCAGGAATGGGGCAGCCACCACTGCTCTGGGCAACCTGGGCCAGGACCTCCCCACCCTCACAGCAAAACATTTCTCCATAAGATCTCATCTCAATCTCCCCTCTTTCAGCCTAAAATTTCCCTCTTGTCCTATCCCTGCACTCCCTGAGGAAGAGTTCCGCACCACCTTTCCTGTAGGCGTATTTGTCTCATCAGCACAAATGTATTGGCTGTGGTGTGAGCATCTAACACCCTGCCCGGCATCTAATCCAGTTGCCCTTTTCTCAGAAAAGAACCTTCAGAAAATGGAGGCAGAGTATCCTTAGCACGCCAACCCTTGGCACACGAGGGCATCTCTGTTCAGATGTTTTTCCACTGATAAATCAAGTAAATGGCTAGACTGGTGCAGCACTGCCACTTTTCTTTGAAAAACAACCTCTCCTTCCTGGGAAGACAACTTGTGTCTGGGGTCAAACACACCAAAAACCCCAGCTGACTGAGGGTTTTTGCAGGTTCTGTGGTGGTGGCAGGGAGCAGAGCTGTCTTTTGTGGTCAACACAGCACGCCCCAAGAGAAATTGGTCAAGAAGCTGGCAGGCATCGGTGACTGCGATGGGCAAAGTGACAAAATAATAAAGGAAGGCAGGCTGTCAAAGAGGATTTTTAGCAACCAGCACTCAAGTTAATCTTCTGACCTAGTTTCTGAAAGGCCTATATAAGGAAGAATATTCTCCACTGAGCAGGCAGCTAATAAGCAGTGCCAGCATTTAAGAGTTTGGAGCGCTTCAGTTCTAAGATTCATCTGCCTCTTCCTGGAAAAAGCACAGAAAACAAACACTATTTAAAAAAAAAAAAAAAATCCACCCCCTCCAACTATTTCTAACAAAGTCTTCGCACCTTATCAACGTTGTGAGGTGGCACTGTGGCCCAAAAGAGAGGGCTGTACTTGCCTACTCGTGGGTAAACTGCCAGATGTGCTTCACCAGAAAGGAAAATTCCTCCCCTCAGATTACCGCAGCTTATTTTAATGGAGTGACTGCAAACACACATCCGTTTGAACCACAGGCACCTGCAAGCAGACATTAGTGCAGTCTTGGCACCATAAACTTAAATTTCCTTTGAGGACTGTTTCCTTTTTTTGGTTTAAAGGTGCCGATAGCCTTGACTCTACAAGCTGTGTAGGCAACGTAGAAAGACTCCTCACTTTAAGCCAGCATCACCACCCTTTGGAAGTCACCTTTGACTTTGGGAACCTTCATTCCTACTTGGCCGATGTGAGTTGTTTCAAGGATTCTTTCTTCAGCCAAGCTCAGCTGTAGGACCTTCCCTTTGACTTCCAGTGGGGCTGAAAGTACTCAGCTAGTTAGTATGAGGTTTATCAAGCTGGACTTAAAAAAGCAGGAAACCGAGAGCTGTTGTCCAAATTTGATTATTTTTGGTAAGGTTTCACATCTAGCCGCTCTTATTTCACTACTTACATTGGTTCTACCTGTGTGTACAGCAATAAACGGCACTGTTGTTATTCATAATTTATGATGCTGAAGGCTACACGGTTAGTCCTTATGAGAGTCATGAGGTTATTTTGAATGTCATTGACCTTCCAAGAGATGCTTCATACGTTCTACTGTAAGAGATCCTCTGTCCTTTGCTACAGAATGAGGTACAGAAACATCAACTGGTGACAATCTACACCTCAAGGTGAGGATGTTGTCAAGGCCATTGGGAGAAAGTGAAAACTCATTGTGCGGTGCTGTGGTTGGGGAAACAGAGATGGTTTGGCTCATTTTTTCATCTAGTATCACTGATTCTATAACTTTCCTCCTTCCTTCTCAGGTGAACACTTGCAGAACAAGAGTTTGCAAAAAGAGCACAACCAGAAATAGGTGTTCTCCAGGGCCATATGGGCATGGGGAAGAATGCAAAGTAAGAGCTACTTGTTACCTTTCTGTACCTTAAAGATCTTCCTAATCCTTCTACTTTCAGTTTTTCTTCTCGTAGAGAAATCTGCTGGAAAGCACTTCCTATTGGAACCTCTCCAACACATCAAGAGACAGCAGTCCCACAACAGATGTCCTTGCTCCCGAGGATTTCCATTTCACCTGTGTCAAAATCCAAGCACAGAGGCACTAAATGCCCCATTCAGTACATACAGCAAAACACTGCCAGGGCCAAAATCATAATCACCTTGCACTCTTGACTGTCAACCCCTTTGCTTCAATGGTAAAAGCATCTGCTCTCATCCTTGTCTCTCTCCTCCTCAAAGCACAGAGACTGGGATAGGCTCAGCATCTAGAAGGGGGCTGCCTGGCTCCTTCCTACAATGCTGCTGTAATACTTTCCACTGAATGTCCCCCATGAAGTCAAAAAAAGAAAAAAAGAACTCTAATTTTTTTTCTTTCCTGAATAAATAGAGAGCCCCAGGGGAACATATGACACAACCATCTCCCTCCTCCTGTTCTTTCTGCATCATCTTGTACAACACACGCTGCCTTGTGGGAGGACCTCTGAGAGGAATTTGCCACAGGTGCTAGTAAAACTAACCACATTTTTCTTGCAGCTTCATAACCATCTTCCTCATCAGATGTCAAAATCCCTCTGTTTGGCATGCTCACTGCAGCTACAAGCAACTGCCAAGCAGGTTTGATGTGAGGAGCCAGCAGACGAGCCCACCATGGCAGGGCTACAGAGTTTTGTTTCTCGCTAACCTTTCACAACACCTACCTGTTTATTAGTCCTTTAAAGCACTTCGGCTTGCTTGTGGGTTCCTGTAAAACTGAAAAACAAGAAATGTCCTCTGATTCTCAGAAAGCTCTGCAAAACCACACCAGAAATCTGCCAGCTAGTCTGAACGTGTTCTCACTGAGCCTGCCTCGATAAGGATGGGGTCTTTTCCAACCGAGTGATTCTGTGCTTCTGTGATTAATGCAGATCAAAAGGAAAACGGACCCGGCATTGACTGAAAGTAAACCTGAAAACCTGCTGCAGTTCTTCTAACAAGTAAACATTGTTTCACTTTAGTTTTAATTCTTAATGTTGACCTCTTTGGGATTTCCTGCCCCTGGATAAACTTTCTCAAGGCAGAGCAGAGATGCTCGGTGTTTTGCCCCCTGCTGCATCCCTCCTGGGTCTAGTCCAGGGACCTCTGCCTGCTGCCTGTGCCGCTTCCTCCCTGCTGTGACATCTGCCTGGTCACAGTGCTCACACTGAATGCTTTTTTTCCCCAAACCAAAGCATCATCACACAACTCCCTTCACTCAGTGCCTCACAGGGTTCCATCAGCAGCTGCTGAGGGCTGCTCCTGGGGTTCACAGCCCTTCATATCTGGCTGCCCTGCAGGGCTCATACTGAAGAGCATTCCTGTCTTTTCATAGAATCATAGAATAACCAGTTGGAAGAGACCCATCGGATCATTGAGTCCAACCATTCCTATCAAACACTAAACCATGTCCCTCAGCACCTCATCCACCCGTCCCTTAAACACCTCCAGGGAAAGTGACTCAACAACCTCCCTGGGTTTCCAGTGCCCAATGACCCTTTATGTGAAAAAAAATTCTTTTTTTTTCTTTTTTTTCTTTTTTTGACCCGACTTATTTTTATTCTCATGGTCTGAGGCTTCAGGCAATTTCTCTCCTGTATAGCTGGGCTCTCTGTTTGCTCAGAAATTCAAGTATCCTGGAGACAGAGCCCTCTCAGCAAAAGCCGACAGGAACTGGGTCACTGGAGAGAAACAGCTACTCACAAGGCATGAATCATGCCCTCCTGAAGCAGATACATAAAATAAAATGGACAAACCACTTCTGAAAAGTGTATGTTTGTCTTTCTGGGTTATGAAGTAAAGAGTACAATAGGCAGCTAAGTCCCATTGCAGAGGTCTAAAGCTGGGTGGAAGTAACTCTCTTGCTTCCTCCAAAGCCATCAGCCCTCAAAATCAAGCAGCTCTCGGTACTCTCCCATCTCAGTCTGCATGCCATAAAAACCAGAGCACAGAGATAAGGGTCCATTTGGTTTAGGGAAAGCTCCTTGTAAGCACTCATGTCCTGCACCCCAAGGGCTGCAGCTGTGGTTTTGTTGTAGGACCCTCATGTGCCAAGGTCTGATCACAGGGAAAGCCTTGCACAACAGGGCTGGTGTTCTAAGATGTTTCTCGGCCAGCAAGTGTTTGGGTAATATTATCATATACCAGAAAAGGCACTTTTTGGTGCTGTAGCTGCTGTCATGCCATGGGCAGCTGGAGGGTCTGGAGGGGGCGCAGACAGGATTGGAGGATGCAACAGATTCTGGGCTTCATCATCAGTCCTAGGAGAGGAGGTATGAAAAAACACCGTGGAATATTGAGCACCTGGAGGTAGCGAGCCACAAATGAAACCAGTTCTTTCTCTAACAAGGATAAGAGGCACCTCAGGAAAACATATCCTTCAAAACATTTTGAAATAAATGAGAATAATTTCTGCTTTATACATTACATGATTGAATTATCGATCTCGTTGCAGTGTGTAACCGGACTCAAACAGGAATTAGATATCTCAAGTGAATGCCCGCTATATTTTGCCTGTTGCTTGTACTCTTCCACAGAGCATCTTGTACTTAATTGCTGTGCTTGTAGATGTGTATCAGTCTAGATGTGTATATGGTCTGACTTGGCACTGTTCTCTGATTCCTTGCAGTGGCCAAAGGCAGCAGGTAGTGCCCTGTTTGATGTTTCACTAAGTGACTCTTAACAATCTCCATCCCCGGCTCCAGAATGGTTTTATTGTATGTTTGGAACGTGCCTTCCTACTGCCTATTGCTGCTACTGCTCCTGGAATAAAAGTAAAATTACAACTCTCTCCTTATCCATGTAATATTGAAAGGGTTGTCGGTCACCTGTAGGATCCAGGTCATAAGGATCTGAATTCACAGACTTATTGAATAGGTACTCATTCGGTAAAAGTGAGTCCCAGGGAGAGAATTTTAACTTGAAGCTTTCTGGAAATCATTAGCAGGTATTTTCCTAAGGTTTCATTCATTTTCTGGTTTGTGCATGCTATTTAGTAACAGCAATAACTTGAAGATAGCAGAATCTGTGGCCTGAATTGCTCAGAGAGGGAGATCATATCTACAGTTACTATGGCGTTCATTAATATCTTAATCAAAGCAGTTAATCAATGAGGAGCAATTTGTCCATCACCTAGCTCAGGTTTTGGCAAGACTCAAACCCATCGGAAGCGTAATAGCAATTGATGTTTGATCTGTCTAAACTGCTCTGTCACCTTGTCTAATTCCAGTATTTCAGCTCTTCCAAAAGTTTTCAGCACCTGTGGTTTTGACCTCAACCATTCCGCAAAATTCAGCTCAAATTCACGAACTGGCTCGACTAACCTGAAGGTGCCTTTTCCAATGAACTGGTGATTCACTGAACCATTTTCTCCCAACTTTAGAGCCACAGCATTTCATGGAAGTCAGGTCCTTGCTCAGAGAGATGGCTATCACAACCAATTCCGCCGTGGGAGTATTGAAAGTGCAGACTGTGGGCTGTGCAACCATCTAGGACTATCTCCTGTGCTAACTCAAACACTTGTGGCCCCTCCTCTTCTATCTTCTTTCAATTAATCTAATAGATTTACTGCCATTCAACTACTGAATTCAGCAAACTATTTACCAGGGTTAAATTTATCAGGCTTTGCAGTCTCCTTTATGACTGGAATGTGCTTTGATTTTCAGGCCCATCGCGTGCTCTGTCATTTTGCTTTCCACCTGGATGGTTTCCCTTATTTATGCTGCACAGTCAGCTGTAGGTCAGGCCAAATGTTTAGATTTGAAAATGATTAGAAAAGAGAGGTAAAAAGTCTCAAAGGTGGCCTATAGAAAATTCCCTTTGTGTGAAGAACTGCTGTCCCAGTCACTGATTTGAATCAGAAAAATGGTTCCCAAACCAACAATTTTTCCTGTGAAATAAGACACAGTTAGCAGTGTCTGCTTCTCTACTGGAGCACTCACTAAAGGAACTGCCTGACCTCTGCTTATCTCCAACCCCAGCAGCAGTTGCCCACGAGTTGCCCTCAGCTGTCTCCCCCAGCTGCTACTCATCCTTCTCCAAAGCGGACGTGTGAGCAGCAGCAGCGGGGCTGAGTCTTCCCCGCTCCTCTGAGACGTGCACCACATCCTCTGTCTACATAGTGACTCACGGTCGGTTGTACCATCCAGTGCCTGTGCAACACCTCAGTGTCAGCTCAGGACAAACGGCCTCTGCTATGTCCGCTGCACCACCCTAATCGCCTCTTATTTTCTGTTCCCCTTCAGTCCCCCAGTCATATGTGTAAATGTCCTGTCCAACTCTGGATGATATTCATGCATAACCACCCTCGGTTTGCCCCACATTCCTAGGGTGATGCTCCTCCTGGGCACCCTATTACTATCGCATCACCCCAACTCCCTCATCTGGCCCTCTGCTATTCTCTCAAGTGTCACATCAAGAAGGGCAGAAGCTGCTCCCTCACTAGCAAGGCAGCCCAGTCTCTTGTTGCTTTAATCAAGTCACTGATAGTGCAGCAGTTCCACTGTGATATGTGGCTGTATTGTGAAAAAACATGACCTTTTGGTGGCCCTACACTCCTTTTCAGGAAAGCCCGGTGCATTTGATAATGTTCCAAAGTGAGATTTAATGCTGGCAGAATCAGGGAGCACTGGCTTTAGGCCATACCTAGACTTGGCTTCAGGAAGGGCACCCTTCCCATTCCCATGGTCCCACAAACTTAATATTTCAGCCACTCAGTCTTTCACCTACTGCTACAGCTCCTCTTCCATCTCTACCTAAATCCCATCTACCTTGCCTGTCTGCTAGTCCACGAACCCTGTTCCTACATCTTAGTGCACCATCATCCAATAATTATGACACTGAGATGCCTCTTCAGAAAGCAAAGCAAACTGACCAGCTTTCAAAGCATTAAGAAATTCATTAGATTAGCATTAAGAGAAGGTTTCCTGAATTACAGAGGTTGCTGTCACTGGTGAACCACTGGTAATGCAAATATCTCATCAGGAACTAGCATTTGTATTTGGGCTGTAATGCTGCAAGTTAAGAACAATGTCAACTCAGAAAGAAAAAAGAATCCTAGAAATGTATCACAAAGAAAAAGTCCCTTTCTCTACTGCCAAAGTATAGTGAACAGAGATCAAAGGGCATCACTTTTCACACAGTTTCAAGCTGATTTAATACAGGGAATAAACAAAATAGCATCAAGGGAATGTTCCAAAACAAAATGTCATTTTTATAGAAAAACAAAATCATTTGACTCGCAACATATTCAACCTGCACCTTTCAAACTTATTCAAATGTAAAGGTTTTTTAAATTTTCTGAAATGTTTCATCAGTGGCCATCTTTCCAAAAAAAGTGGTTTGATTTGCTTTTAACAAAAGAGCATTTTTGAGCAGGGGGGAATCTACTGCAATATTTCCAAGTGGCTGCACACATTTTGGGCTCAGACGTAGAAGAGCAGAGCTCTGGCATGGGAGCTGACATAGATCTGGAGTCTGGCTTTCACAGGTCACTTCCTTCAGACTAGTGCTATCCTGGTGGCTAAAGTGCCCCTTAAGGTCACTCTAAAACCTTCATTAGACAGATATATTCACAATAAAGCCATGGCTTCCATAGAAGTAAGGATACCTCAAGTTTGGTGAACCTACTGGCAGATACCAGCTATTACTTGTTGAGGCTCTCCCCATGCCTAGAGACCACCTGGGCATGCAGAAATGCCTGTGGGATCCCCAGAACTCCTATATCCAGAGTGTTTTCTCCTGCCAGTCCTACCTTTCCCTCTCCCCAAAGCCAGACCTACTCTTTGCAGGACTGTCCTTCATGCACCAGCCCCGAAGGACTTTTCTGCTCATCCAGGCAATGGCTCCAGGCAAGCAAGGGCAGTTCATGCACTTCAGGCTGGAGGATGGAGCCTTAGAGACCAGATAACTGCTGCTCTGTGCTTTTACTTCCTATCAGACTTTGCATCACCTGTTTAGGCTGCAAATTCACAAGCCTGCCTTGTATGTTTGTACAGCAACCAATACCGCATGTTTCCATTGCTATAGCTGTTACCACGACACAAGCAAGGCTTTGTCAAGGCTAAAAAGCTTCCTTAAACAAGCGCAGCAATAACCTGTATAGCTGCTTATCGATGCTTTTTATGTCTCATAGCTAGTTTTTAGACTTTGCGGTCTTTGTGCCTCTACCTAAGTTGTCTTTTGGCAAGAAAAGTACTCATAGAAATGTAGATATTATCACAAAGCAACAATAATCAGAGCCACAGATTAGCTCCCGGGCTGTGCTGTCCCTTCTTTGCCATGGATGAGTGAATAACCTATATTTGGCTTGTGACTAGCTCACATATTGTGCATCACAGTCTCAGTCTCTGCCCTCCCATTCCTCATATTGACTAATAATAACAACAACTTGTCTGTGAGATGTTTACCACCCACACATATCTACCCCCGAAAAAAACCCAAAGGGAAAAACATGAGGTAACATGCATTTTCTATTTATAAACAGAATAAGATGATTCTAAGTAATAAAACAGACAGATTTTTATCTGCGATGGTAGAAATGTTGATTCATTTTTTTGAAATTCCAAACTTGAAGTTTCCTTCCCTTGTGTCAAAGCTGTTTCATCTTCTCTCACAACCTACATCAACACCTCCTCTTTCTCATTATCTTCATCAAACTCCTTCCCTCATTCCTTGCCTTGCCTGGCAGCATGTGAGGGGACTCCCCAGACCCAGTTAGGATGGCAGGGACAATCCACTGTCACAAGCACTGTGCAGATTTTCCTTGGCCTGTTCATAGAATCATGGAATGTTTTGGGTTGGAAGGGACCTCAAAGCTCATCCATTTCTACCCCCCTGCCACAGGCAGGGACATCTCTCACTGAACCATGTTGGTTCAAGGCCTCACCCAATGTGGACTTGAACACCTCCCAACATGGGGCAGCCTCAACTTCTCTGGGCAACCTGGGCCAGGGCCTCACCACCCTCATCATGAAGAATTTCTTCCAAATGTCTGATCTAAATCTTCCTCCTTCCAATTTAAAATAATTCCCCCTTATCCTATCACCACAGGGCCTCATAAAAAGCCTCTCCTCTGCTTTCCTGGAGACCTTTTCAGCACTGGAAGCTGCTCTAAGTTCTCCTCACAACCTTCTCTTCCCCAGGCCAAACAACCCCAACACTCTCAGCTTGTCCTCGTACAGGAAGTGTTCCAGCCCTCTGATCATCCTTTTGGCCTCCTCTGGACCCATTCCAACAGTTCCATATTCTTCAGAGTAGAAAACTACTATGGCTCCATGGGTCTCACTTGTCCAACGCACCTGGCAGAGGCTTTGGAATGCCATGGGCATCTCTGCTCTGTTAGCTACTTCTCTATCCTCTACCTCAGTTTTTCTGTCTATAAAATGGTATAGATCAGGGAGATCTTTCTTGTAAAAAGGGCTCTGGGTTGGCAAAGGCTGGAGTTAGGTATGTGCAATAGACTCAAAGGCATTAGCTGGTCCTTCTGCTCAGGGCTGAGTTCAAATTTGTCTCTCCTCAAAGCATTCACAAGACAAGCAGAAAAGTTCAGTATGTGTGTTGCTGGCTTTCTGTGCAGACCAGTCATTCATTCCCCTCCCACTCTCTTCCTTTGGGCCTGTGGCCTAAGAAACTCAAGGAAAAGACATTACCATCTTGCCCCAAATTATCCCCCTTTTTCAAGTGATGCTGAGAGACCGCGAGTGTGCTGCTGTCCTCCCCGAGCCACCGGGGGAGTGGGACGCAGTGAGTGACACAGCACTGGTCCGGCAGAATGGCTGTGGTAGAGACCAGGTGTGAAACCAGATTTCCTTACAGTCTGAGTTTTCCTCACAGGCCAGGCTCCTCTAGAAAGCAGCTAAACCAAACCAAACCAGCTTACCAAGAAGCATTTGCCTGATTACATTGAAGAGTGGCCACAGGGAAATGAGATAATTTTGCATTTGAATCAGCGCCTCTAACTTTCCATTGTTTGCTGTGCTTTTATTGTTCAAAATTCTGTTTGAAGTTTGCAGTATCCATCCTGCATGTTCTGAGAACCATACTCTGTTACAGGTCTTCCCCACTAAGCAGATGCAGGGGCAGGAGTCAGCAGGTGATTTGGGGTCCATAACTTGCCTTTAATGACAGAAATTTGAGCAATTTAGTTGATTTTTTAAATCAAACTGAGGAATGAAGAAAAAGTGAACCTGGGTCCCTGTGAATTTAAGGTGGGAAAAGGAAGTTTTGACCTGTGGAAAGTGAGTGTTGACGACAAATGAGGTAAAAATAAAACCCATAAGGTTTTCCTTTATTCTGTCTGACTCTCTGTCAATCCAACAGGGAAGAGAAGCAAAACCATTAGACTGAAGTCTCCTGACTCCTTGAAAGAAATGGCAGGTCCATCATGACTTGGAGTCTTTGAAATGAAAGCTAGCTGTCTTTTAAAATGAAATCTTCTAGCGTAGTCGAGTTTCCTGGTTCAGTTGCACTCAATAAGGTAATTTCTAAGGAATTCAGCGAAAGTACTGATGTATCCTGGATGACAGAATTGGCTCAGTAAGTGAGAGACAGCCTTCGGATATGCATCCAGGAAAACTTGCTCATATTTGCTTACAATGACTGAAAAATGCATTATATTTTAAAGCAAACTTTCTACAGTATAATATATTTCTAGTACTGCCCACCCTCCATCTCCTGTTTTCATTTATCTGCTATTTGCCTGTCATGAATTCAAGGCTGAAACTGTCTTTCATGTGCACATCTACACTCACATGTATGTGAGTAGCTTGAGCTACCAAGTACTTCTTGAGTTCTCTGGCTTGACTTCGAACTAACCCAAGTTTTATTCGCTACTCAAAGTCACTGTTAATAAGAAAGGACAACAAAAGAGTCTCAGTATTT
>WAAB01001448.1:19879-30715 GCA_013389865.1 Piaya cayana | reverse complement strand
TTAAAAAATAGACTTCAAAGTCTTTCTAAATAAATTATCTGCTTTTCCAAGTATTGTGTAAACAGCAGATGTCTAAAAGTCAGCATATCCAAATAAAGTTATTTATGGAGCACATAATCATGGAGCTGGACGCCCATATAATGTAGATGGCTAAAGGATGCTGAAGCAATTATGCCCAGCAGTGTGAAAAAAGATGTCTGGCCAAACACCAACAAGATCTTTTGTCTCTTGCTGGAGTATGTTATGGATTCATTCAGATAGCAAACAGAATATCCTCCTGCAACTTAATGAAGCTACATTCTTAATTTTCAGATAGCGTTATATTATTCTGGAAGAGGATATAAAATTTTAATTTTCTTGTAACAGGGAATTCTAGAAAAAGAACATACTATACAACTTTTAGCATTACTCCCTTAATGCTCAGAGCCTTCCTGATGGCAGTGTGTTGGAGCTGCAAACACAAACCAAAATGATGAATTTAGACTCACTGTAGGAATTGGAGTAGTTGTTTTGCTCCAAGTGATAAATGAAGATCTTGCTAGGACTTTTCCCAAGCGTCAGCAGGAGGGTCTCTTTAGACCAATGTAAACCATTACTCACTCAACAAGAAAACAATCCCACACTTACAAAGTTCTAGCCCCTTATTGGCTTGAAGAATTCAAAGCGTATTTTTAAATTTTTAACTTTGTGGCAAAGTTGGTTATAGTAGCAAACTTCATTTTAGTGTTAGGTTTGTGCACAAACCCACTGTGCACTTTATGTTTCAATTCAGTAGCATCTTTTAATGGGTGAGAACTTGTGGCCAGTTAGATGCTTTTGGGATGAAGATAGAAGAGTCAGACACTGGGCTGTGCCTCTGTCATGCAAACAGTAACACATACCGCAGTCCTCAGTGCTCAGGAGCGATGGGGCACTAAAGGATGATGAATCTTTTCAAGAAATCCATTCTGTCTGAGAAGCATGAATTTGTCCTCTTCAATAATTTTGCCTGTGTCAGTAATCTCTCCAAATCAGAATTACTCTTCATTGCCCTTCATTGTTTTAATTTCAGTGAAGTGTAAAATGGACATGCTACATTGACCATTACTGCCTGGGTAGGAAATTTTTCAGCAAGGTAAAAGTTGTTAATCTGAATTGCCTTCAAGCTAAGAAACATAACTAAAAGCATGGAGCCAATATAACAATGTAATAGAATATTATAAATATACTATGATGTTACAATATTATTTTAGGTTATATAATATTATCATATTACATATTATATTATGCATCATACTAGACTACATGTTGCATGTTGCACATCGCATACCACCTTCCATATACCATATTACATGTTACACACATATGTATGTGTGGTGTAGATACACATACATATACATAAGGATTCTCATCGCCACAACCTGTGCCTACATTTCAAAAGAAACCATGGAAACAATCACATTTTTGAGGAGTCAGACTCCCTAGTGTGTACTAGGCATGACCTGAGCAAGCTCTAACGTATTCTGAAGTGATTTCATTTATAGATCTTTGACAAATCTAGTGAAGAATGAGACACTGGTTACTTGAAGATGCCATGGCTCATGTGTCATATGTCTGTTTCTGGACATGTACATATCTTTTCTGCTGAAGCTGCCCTTCAATATCTAAGTCTTGTGTTTCCTCAAAGATTGATGTACTATCTGTGCAAAACTCTGGCAATCAATCACTGGTAAACAACCGGATCCCTATAATTTATACATATATGATCATATTTCTGCAGAGTAAACCAGCGTGGGAGCACTAACACCAACAGATGTGGCGTGAAGTTTATCAGGAGAAAATTACCTTGTATGGAATTTGCAAGGGTATCTAAACCTACAGAGTAATGTCTATGCTCCGTGTGCATTGCAGAGACAGACGTGAATTACACGGCTCCCTCCAACTGCCCTTTTAAAGGTGAAGTCTTGGAATGTTTTGCAGATGTAGAATTAGAAGTGTGTGTTAATACAAATCGCAGCCCTCAGGTGGCAGCAGTTCGTTACTCGTGGACAAAACTGCATGAACAACACGGGGACTCCACAAAAAATACGTGATTTACAGTGAGAGACAACTAACTTTCACATCTAGTTCAATATACAAAGCTGCTCCTCTTTTTCATCCCATACTTCTCGTTTTATCAAGACCGCAGCTGTGAAATAAAACTTGTATTCCACGTGCAGGAGACTGATCAGCAGAAGATAAAGAGGCTACGCATCCAAGTGAGATGTGTTCCCTTTGGTCAGTTTGATACCACTCCCAGTTTCACGTCCTTTCTGCTTAAGGCACATCAAATAACTGCACTATATGGAAGCTGGACTCAACCCCATCTTATTAATATCAGTAGCAAAATATCCCTGGATCAAAAAATTGCAGCCTGCATGTTTTTGCTCTTTCTGCTCCTGTATGACAATCTGTATTCAGGTGCAAAGTAGCTGTACACATCTCTGCAGAAATAAATTCTGCCTGCCCACCAGCAGTTACATATTTTGGTCATTATCCTGCATTAATATTAGTGTAATTGTTGTTGTTTTTCCTGTGCATGTGTTCAGTAACTTCCTGCCAACCTTAAAACATGCCAGCGCTTTTGTTTCTGTTAGACATAAACAAACTTGTACCTCGTGATAAGGAGCAACAGACCTGGCACTTGAGCAAGTAAATGCCACAGATCCTGCTACCACCAAGAACTGTGAGTAACTGAGGGCTCCTCTTCCTGCAAGGGAAAATGGACTCAGCTCCATGTCTCCACCATTGCTTTTTTTCCTGTCAGCAATCACGTCTTTGGATGCAATTAACCTCTAGCAACGGTAGATACCTTTCTGTGTGAAATAACCTGAACACTCATACGGACAAACTGGTGCTTTTCTAAGCCCCCTGCCTTAATTGCCCCAACAGTAATAATTGTCAAGGCAAGATTGTTTGAAAAAGTGAGACACAGACAAGCCTGGGAAAATGCAAAATGCCTACCAAGCACAGGGCCCTTTTCAACCCACACATCCTACACATGTGACTTTGCTTCAACAGATGTCCCTCCCTCCCAGTCCCCACCTCTGTTTGCATTCAGACATGGTAACTCCCTTCCGCCTTGAAAGAGAAATAGGAGGGCAAAATACTGCAAAGTTTCAGGAACCATGTGGGTAGGTGCCAGGACAACTTTCTCTGTCACATATGCTGGTGGGGTGATGAAGACTTCATGCTGTGAGATGCACCTGTGTAGTACATCAGAGGCAATTAAAATCCATGGCTGTGGTAGTCACAATAAACTCTTTTTTGATTTGAGAGACTGGCTCTGTGAAGAAAGCATCCCATCAATAA
This sequence comes from Piaya cayana, assembly GCA_013389865.1. Taxonomy (NCBI): domain Eukaryota; kingdom Metazoa; phylum Chordata; class Aves; order Cuculiformes; family Coccyzidae; genus Piaya; species Piaya cayana. The sequence continues at coordinate 27,385 of WAAB01001448.1, read as the reverse complement.
AGTATAAACGACTGGATGTGTTCCACCCCAACAGCCCCATCCTTCACTCTTTACCCTGGTGAAAGCTGGAACGGCAAGGAGATGAGTCAGGTTGTGAGCAGGCCTAGCTGTTGCTGCATCTGGTTGGGTTGCAAGCTTAGGGTTTTGTTTGTTTGACTTTTTTTCCTAAAAATAAATTAAATTAAGAAGGAAATACTGGAGATAAACAAATAGATAGATTAGATAGATAAAACACACATCAACTTTGAAAAATCTTGCCTGCCTACAGTTTCGCAAGAGACAAAAGATTGTTTCACCCGTATGTTTGGAGAGCCGAAAACACAAAGGAGCTTGATAGCTGAATATGCTTATGATGGTTTTAAAGCAAATCCCTCAGATACAGCTAGCAGCATTCAGAGCAAGTAGTAGAATCCACCCAAGAAAATCAACACAAAGCAATAAACCTGGGGTGAGTTCCAAGTTTAAAGCCAGATCAGAGATAACTGTATACAGAGCACATAGCACAGGTGTGGTCTCAAGGGAAATACTGTTTTCCAAGGTAAATAAATTCTGCTGTATGCTCATGCACAGTGACTTATGCTAGTGTTCTGACTCAAATCAAGTTATGTCATGAGAATGTTGGCTTTGGAGGGAGGGTACCCAGTGTTGGCATGACAGAATTCACCTAAATAATAACATCAGGTACATTTTATTGCTCTGCAACTGGTCCCTGAGTACAGGAGTGTAGTATGAAGTATGGGCATCCTGGGGACATTCACTGATGGGTATTTCCCTATCTCTGTGCTCTTTCTTATGAGTAAGTGGATTGGCAATCCCCAAAAGGACTGGCAAAGCCCACACAATGGCCCAGGCAGTTTGATGCAATTAGCCATTGTTTCATTCTGTGTGTTTATTTTGGTCATCCCTTTTCAATGGAATTCTGATAAAGAAAGCTGCCTTGTCTTTTGTACATATGAACTTGTTTGTATGTTGAATAGAAACCTAAGTATTTTGAGTGTATAGCTAGCTTTATCTTTGCATTGAAAGAAACTCACATTCAATGGTAACATAAAAATCCAGCCTCTCCATCTGACTGAGATTTCTCTTCGTAATCTCTGTTGACATGCATGCATATGCCATATAATTAGCAGTTTTGCTTAGGAGGAGCCCAACGTTTGAGGATCGAGGGGCTGCTGAGTTGCACTAGGAGAAATGATTCATTATGCTTTTGTGATTAATTATGCTGATGTTGTCACTTACACACTTTCAAAATTATTATTTTTACTCATAGAAACAAGAAGGAAGAAAAGTTGCTGCAAAATTCAGAAAGTAGTGGCACAACCACTTGTGGCACTTGTGAAAATCTGGCACAGAGATGCCTTCCTCAGGCAGGAGATGTACTAGGGCATTGGGTTTGGTCCTCTCAGGACCAAATTTCAATTAAACCACTGTTTGTAGAGTCAACTTTTAAACATAGTGCTTGCACATGCATCTGGGAGCAAGGAACTCCTGCCAAAAGAGGTATAGTTCACAGACCTTTTGCAAAACATCCCCAGTATGAAACACGTAAGATGAATAACTAAAAGCTTGGTATTTCCCTGCAACTTTGAAGAAATTTTTACGCAAGTTGGAAACATACTTCTCTTGCTTCTTCTCCATTTATACAAAATAGAAGAACATAATGACAACAAATTCTTAGCAGCCCTCAAAATCTAGAAACCACAGCTGAAGGCTTTTCATCTTGTCTGCTTTGTTATTGACTGAATGCAGGCGGAGTAACAAATAGCCTATCATCCAAACTGTTATTTGCCACAGCTTTCTGTGTGCATTAAAAGAAAGGCTCAACGCTTATTGTTTATTGGCGTAGGGAAGGCAGGGAAAGCAGTGTCAGGCATATTGGTGTGGGAGAGGAGCATCTGACTCTGGTGGGGGTTTAGCTTCCTGTGCAGAAATCAGAGCTTCCCAGCCCGGCTTTTCCTCTCCCACAAGTGCTGCTTTCTTAAAGTCATGACCTGTTGCAGAGTTCCCTTTGTCAAACACAGTGAAAAAGGAAATGCCACTACTTGTAAAGCCAATTAGTGCCAGAATCTCTCCAGCTAGGACTAGCATTTTGCAATCCTCCTTTCTGAAATTCAGCTGAAGGTGGGATGGAAAGGCTCTCCTTTTAAACACGTCTCTCCATTAATTGACTAACCTTATTTTTCCCCCCTTATTGTCAATAGTGTTCAGCGGAATGTGACAGACTACAAACATTATGCTCTGACGTCTGAACAACTGAACATCCAAACCATGGACATCAACACCTTTCAACATCAACACCTTTCTGTCACCGGCAGGGAGGCAGTGCAGCAAGAAACTACACAAAAGGATTGTCTCTTCATTTACACTCTCAGGATCACTGCTAGCTCCTGGTTCCTCTAGAGCAAAAGCATTCTCTGAGTCAAGCATGTGAAAAGGAAGATTTCACATGTGAAATGGAGTGCTGGAAAACAATCACTTGGCTCCTCTTCCTTTAATGTATTTTCCACATGATCAAGAAATTTACCTATAGAGTTTATTTTTATCTTACTAGTCGTCAGATGTGCCTGGGATCCCATTATGAATAATAAGCTGAAATAGGAATTATCTCGGGTGCATTATCACATAGACATTTATGTTTCCCTAATTACTTTCCTTTTATTATTTTTAATAAAATGGTAGACTCCATGGCAGAATTAGCATAACACTGGAACACTGCTGCTCCTGATCATGTTTCAAAACATTCTTCAAACAGAGCTCAAGCAAAAGCCCACTGAAGTAAATTTGAGATACAGACACTTGCCCTGACGTCTGTTAGTATCTGTTGCATGGCCTTGAGAAAGTTTTTTATCACCATATTTTCAAAAACAGGAGCAGCACATACTTACCTGGAAAGGGCATGTCAACCTTTTTTAAAAGGCTACAAACGTGAACACAGAAACGAGACACAAGAACCATGGTTTATCACTTCCTACCCTTCCTACTATGTGAATTTCCTCGAAGGCAAGAAAGAACTTGCAGCTTTGCTCCAGTTCAAACCCTGGAAGGCCCTAGCTGAAAACTATGCTAGCAAGGGTCTAATTTCCTCCTTGCAAATGGGATCAGCAATGTGCTGAAAAGTGCTCTCCTTTAACTTGCAAATGACTGAGAGGGCATGTCTAGAAGGGTCCTACACCACCAAATATTTGTTGACTGAAATGTTTTAAAACAGTCAAGTCATGATAAGAAACTGCTGACACAAAACCTAATAAAGCAATTTTTTAAAAATGGAGCAGCTCATCAATATCCAAAACAAGAATTCCTAAGTTAGCAATCCTTCACAACATATGGCCTGGGACATTTATTGAGGAAGTTAGCTCTGCCCCATCCAACTGAGCTTTGCAGTTTGTTATCCCCAGAAGTAATTTGACATGGGACAGTCATGTACTAACACTTGACTTCCTTGCATTCTCCAAATAATAACAAACATAAGCAAACACAAAGTAATATGGAGATACACAATTTCTGCACCTATACCACTAATACAACAAGGATTTATTTTTACAGAGATCAGCCTATGTCCTGTCACCAAAGTGCAACACCCGCATTTTGCTTCAATGGAAACACTTTCTTCACATATGTGGTAAAGTACATATGACATTTTGAAGATACTGTGACTATCTCAGTATTAATCCATGAGAAAGGAGATAGAGGAAGGCAGAGAAGCAGCAAAAACGTAAATCTATTTATCTCTGTCTCTCAGGACTAAACCTAGGGGCCTCAACAGAAGTTCTTAGTTTGCAGAAATCAGCAACCCGTTTAAACCTGTGTGTTACACTGATTTAAGGGATTTGTGGCTCTGCCCGAAATGAGCAGAAATGAAAGGAGGCACTGCCGCTACTAGACAAGTGGCTTTTGAAAAATCAGACCTCAGTCATGCAAACATTCACTGTTCTTTAATTTCAGGAACGCATTTGCTGCACTGAAGTCAGGGGAACATTGATTTGCTCAGACACTCGGGTGAGAGACTACAGCAGCCATGGAGCAGGAAAAATCTAAAAAATATTTATATTAAATTTAACCTCACTTAAGCGGCCAAAAGATCTGAGGTGCAGCTGAAAAGTCTGATGCTGTAATACCATTGGGGATGCTGATGAACTTATCATCAGATAAATTTCACAACTCCTGTCACAAAGGTCAGTGCTTTTGAGTATCAAAACAGTAAAAAGCCATAAACTCATTTTGCAGAACTTGCTCAACAGCCAGCAGAGTTAGATGGTATCCAACACAGAGGATCTCTCTGGAACTGATGTTCCAGATGTTTTAATACTGATGTTATGAAAAATTGTAAATATTCCCAAACTATTTGATCTATTCTGTGCCATTTATTTCCTGAAAGGTTCCTTTGGCCTTCACTCCCACACAATCCCTGGCTCACAGGAATAAACTCAGTTTGCAGCATTATTCCCAGTGATATATTCTGTTCATCTCAATTTTGGAGATGTTCATGGACAGGAGAAGTAAACCAGATTTTATACGCAAAATGCGAAGGAACTTGGCTTTAGGAAGACTCTGGATCAACTGGAAATCCTGGTTTATCACAGCGAGTATTATGGGGATTGCCGCAGGTAGAAGATTTTACCCTTTTGAAACTACAGCTCTGAAAATGTTGTGGAAAATGGCTGGAAAAATGGCCAAGGAGGAGAGAACAACCAGTAAACAGAGAATCACTACCAGGTTGGAAAAGACCCACCAGATCATTGAGTCCAACCATTCCTATCAAATACTAAACCATGCCCCTCAGTGCCTCTTCCAAAAGAGGAAACAGCATCCCAAAGGAATTTATGGAAACGTATTTACAGTTCGTGTGTATTAATGTGTATTAATGCTGTTTGCGACTCTGGGCTTTTAAACCACCAGCAATGGCCCATCAGACACCCCGCTGGAGGGCAGGGAGCAAGGAGCAATATGCTGCAGGGTCTCCAGACAGATGTCACAGCAGCAGAAGAGATGAAGGTGATTTCCACACGCCCCTAAAAGCCACCGCGCCTCCCCGCTGCCAGACAAAGGCGCAGAGCTCCCCTCCCTGCCACTCAGCCACCCGCAGTTACACCCCGCTCCGTCTTTCACTGCCTCCACGTGAATAATTCCGTTTATTACCCAACCCTGTAAAGGCAGAAACCGCAGCCCCCAGCGCCACCCGCCCCGGCCCGACGGGAACCGCCTATCCAGGCAGAGGGTGCCGGGTTTTAGGATCGAACGCCGGTCGGGGCTCGCCCTTCGAATCGCTCCCCCCGCCCCGCAGCGATGCGCTGGGGACCCCCGGAGCCAGCCGGGACCCGCAGCCCCGTCCCCCCCCCGCCCGGGGCCATTGTCTGCAGAGCCGGCACCGGAGCCGGGGGCTCGGGGGCTGGGGGGGGGGCGGCTCTGTCTTCCCAGCGGTGGGATTTGAGCCTTTCCTTGCAGCGGGGTCGCAAGGACAGCGGTGGTTTGTTTTTCTTTCCTTGCTGCAGGGTTGTAAGTGCAGAGACGGCATTTTTACCCCCCCCGTCTCCCCTCAACGAGGTTGCAAAGGCAGCTCCCGCACCTCTGAAGGGACGAGGGTTTCGGGTTTTGTTTATTTTTCCCTTCTAAATGCGGGAATTTGAGCATCAGCGAGCTGATCTTGCTCAAGCGGGAGGGGGGCACACACAGAGAGATGCAGCAAATCCACCGCACGGTTCCAGCGCTCCGGCATCCCCCCCCCCCCAATCCCAGCCCCAGCATCTCCCCCTGCTCCCTGCCCCGACCCACCCCAGCCCGGGGATCCAGGGGCAGCCGCCGCCTCCCCGGACAGTCCCGGGGACGCCTCCCGCCTGCCGGGGCGGTGACCGGGACCGAGAGGCTTTGGAGCTGAAGGTCCGTGCGTGTCTGTCGCTCCCGGGGTGGGGGGAAGGAGGGCTGGGCTGTGGAGGGAGGAGAAGGAAGCAAAGATGGGGGNTGGCTATTGTCCGGGGGGGGGGGTTATTCTATTGTCTGGTGGCCGCGGCGCTGAAGGGCGGCGGCAGGCGGCTTTGTTGCCGTCCTGGGGCTTTATTTTCCTTAATGAATTTCCCCTTAAGGAGTAAAAAGCGCGCCTGGCGCTGCCCCGTTGTGCTCGCAGCGCGCACACGCTGGGAGTTGCCCCCGGGCGGCTGGCGGCGCCTCGGATGCTGGATTAAACGAACGTTTTTTTGCTTGAAAAAACATTTACTAGAAAAGGGGCGAACGTTCTTAACGGGTGAAAATGGCGGGGTTGGAGCCTCTTTATCGGCGGCGTGTGCGTTTTTGAGTTGTTCGGCTTGGCCGCTGGGCGNGGATGGAGAGAGGGAGGGAGGGATAAAGGGAGGGATGGATAGAGGGAGGGGGGCGGGAGGAGACAAAGGGGCGGCAGCCGGGGTGCGGAGGGAGGGAGGGAGGGTGCGCGGCTGTGACTGTGCCAGGCGCTGAAATCTTGAACCCAGCTCGTAGTAGCGCTTAAACCGCAATTATTTATATTTTCATTTCGTTGCGGGTGTTCCACGCGCTTTTAACAAGTCGTAGGAATGGCGTGACTTGTGTTTCGGGTTCTCGATCTTGATTTTCTTTTTCTTTTCTGTTTGTTTTCCCTCATTTTAGCAATTGAACAGGAGAAGCAAGCGGGGGAATCGTAATGAAATCTGCCCTTCCAAATTATGCACTGTACATTCCACAAGCATTGCCTTCTTATTTTACTTCTTTTAGCTGTTTAACTTTGTAAGATGCAAAGAGGTTGGATAAAGTTTAAAATGACTGTACTGCCCCTTTCACATCAAAAGAATAGAGAGAACTACTGACACTGAATGAAGGCGCTGCCTTTCCCTCTGCCTGTCTGGCTTTGGTCCTGGTGGCATGAAAGAGCTTGCATGTTGGTGAAAGAAGAACTTGGGTGGGACTACAGTAAACTAGAGTAACACACGAATAAATGCAAAGCTGTTCCGAGGTCCTGCGAGCTGTAAAATGCAGTTAATCGAGTGCCATTTTTTTTTTTTTGTTCAAATGATTTTAATTATTTGAATGCACAATTTTTTTAATATGCAAATAAAATGTTTTAANAAACGAACGTTTTTTTTTTTCTTGAAAAACATTTACTAGAAAAGGGGCGAACGTTCTTAACGGGTGAAAATGGCGGGGATGGAGCCTCTTTATCGGCGGCGTGTGCGTTTTTGAGTTGTTCGGCTTTGGCCGCTGGGAGCGGCCGGAGCGGGGCTGGGGGGGGACCCGGAGCCCCCGCCGGGGATAACGGGGTGTGCTTGCTCCCCTTCTGCGCTCCAGAGGGACCTGCCAACATGTCCGACAAGCCAGACATGGCCGAGATCGAGAAATTCGACAAGTCCAAATTGAAGAAGACAGAGACGCAAGAGAAAAACCCGCTGCCTTCAAAAGAAAGTGAGTGCGGGCGGGCGGGGAGGGAGAGGGAGGGAGGGAGGGAGAGAAGGAGGGAGGGATAAAGGGAGGGAGGGATAGAAGGCGCGGGCGGGAGGAGACAAAGGG
>WAAB01001448.1:0-12151 GCA_013389865.1 Piaya cayana | reverse complement strand
CAAAAGAAAACCTGCTTGGGCTTTAATGCTATTTTTTTTTCAAAGTGTTATGGTAGCACCTTGGCATCTGTCACCACTCTCATAGTGATTAATTTCTTCTGTATATCTAATCTAAATCTACCCTCTTTCACTTTAAAGCCATTACCCCTTGTCCCGTCACTGCACATCCTTGTAAACAGTCCCTCTCCAGCTTTCTTGTAGCCCCTCCTTTATGTACTGGAAGGCTGCTATAAGGTCTCCCTGATCCTTCTCTTCTCCAGGCTGAACAACCCCAACTCTCTCCGCTTGTCCTTATAGCAGAGATTCTCCAGCCCTTTGATTATCTTTGTAGCCCTCTTCTGGACCCAATCTAACAGATCTTTGTCCTTCTGTTGAGAACCCCAGAGCTGAATACAGTACTCCAAGTGAGGTCTCATGAGATTGGAGTAGAGAGGGAGTATCACCTCCCTTGACCTAGTAGTACTTTTGATGCAACCCAGGATACGGGTGGCCTTCTGAGCTGCAAATGCACATTGCTGGGTCATGTTGAGCTTCTCATCAACCATGACCACACAGGTACTTCTCTTCAGGTCTGCTGTCAGTCAGTTCTCCACCCAGCCTGCATTTGTGCTTAGGACTGTCTAGCCCATGTGCCAGACCTTGCACTTGAGCTTGTTGAATTTTATGAAGTTCACACAGGCTCACCTCTTAAGTCTGTCAAGGTCCTTCTGGATAGCATCCCCTACCTACAGTGTCAACTGCATACACCACAACTTGGTGTGGTCGACAGTCCTGCTGAGGGTGCACTTGATCCCACTGTCCATGTCTCTCTCAAAGGGGTGAAACAGCATCAGTTCCAATACTGACTGCCGAGGAATGTCACTCATCACTGATCTCCACTTGGACACTGATCCATTGACAGCAACTCTAAATGCAACCATCCAGCCAATTCCTTATCTACAGAGTGGTCCACCTGTCAAATCCATGTCTCTCCAATTTAGAGACAAGGATATTGTGTGGAATTGTGTCAAATGCTTTGCAGAAGTCCGAGTAGAGAATGTCAGTGATCCCCAATACTGTGTTTTGCTGCCCTGCTGAAAGATGAGAACAGTGGTTGGCATTGTTATCCCCTTGCCATCCTGGGGTCAGGAGGAACACAGAGAACAAATTTTGTTAAAACAAGGACAGCACTAGAAAGAGAATTTTGTAAAAGCAGAGGGGAATAGTGAGTTGGAAGAAGCTGGGGAAAAAAGTCTTTTCTTGTTATTTGTTCTCGCTAACTTCAGTCTTTCCTTGGGACCTCTATTGAAAAATAACTTCAAAATATATAAGAACTTCCTTAAAATTTGTATATTTCATATAATAAGTACTGCCAACATGGCTTTTTTTCAGGGAAACTTCAGTCATGCAGAGGAATATTGTAAAATGATTAAGCCCTACCAGTACTATGCAGAAATATAGACCAACTGTAGCCTTACCAGTACTGGGTTTAGGACTGCTTTGCATCCCAGGAATGGGGCAAACCAGTTCATATTAAAAGTATTACTTAAAGTTTCTAATTACTAGATTAAGGGTAGTACACTGTGTATGAAGGCTTTCCTTGACAGGGTGCCTATCTTTTTTTTAGAAAATCTTGTCCTTGGATTAGTTCAAAGGCCAGAAAATCCTATGAGAAGTCATCATAGAGGGTATATTAAAATGACTTCCATGAGAAAGCATTGCACAATGAATGTAATGCAAACATTCCTATTCCCTAGCCGTAACAAAAAAAGCATTATAAGAAATGGGGTGAGTTGATAAAGACATCAATAATTTTAGTCCTACTATATTGTTTCAGCATGAATTAGGAATAAGAAAACTCCTAGCAGCTGAGTTATACCTCACTACTCTGACATGTTAGGGTAAAATAGATGGATCCCAGACAGTCTCGTCTCTGTAGCTCGTGACTGCAAAAGCAGCTCGTGCTTGCTTGGATCACACAGAGAACATCACTCCCAGGAAGAACTTCATGTTTCTTTAATTCTTTTTTTCTTTTTTTTTTTAGCAATTTTAATTAACGCTCTGGGAGACACACAAAAATCTGCTTCCTTCTTTGCTTTTGGTAGTTGGCTTGCCAGCATTTAGGGGAGGGGAAGGGGAAGCTCTGAAAATAAGTGCCACTACTGTAGATGAAGTGACTTCTTGGTATGAGGAATCAATGTGATGCCAGGAGGGATACAGATGAAAAACCTTCCTGAGAGAGATGCAGCCTTTTACAGGGAGCCGTACATAGGCTGTACATACCCATGTATGGCTGCTTCCCCCGTGCTTTGCTTGTTAAAGTCATCTCTGCTGTATGTGGGAGGTGTGGGTTACACTGAGAAATGCCAAAGTAGCTCTCGAGTCCTTGCTGCATTTTAAAGGTTAAAACTAGGAACAGTCTGACATTCTCTGAAAGGCCTTTAAATGGAGCAGAGCTGTTTAATCACATGCATTGCAGCACGAGCACAGTCTCTTCTATATCCTTTTCAACTGGTCTTTGTGAGTTGATAGGTGCTGAGTTTTTTCTCAGCAAAGGCAACGTTGTGGCTAGCTATCTGCAGTTTGTGCTCTTTGAACATCAAAATAATATGGCAGATAGTGTTCTGAGACTAGGAATGATTTCACACAATTTTTGCTTTGTTAACCTGAAAAGGTACCGCATAAGGATAACATGTTTAGGGATAATGCTAACAGAGCAGTTAGGTGCTCACAGCATCCCATGAGAATTCCTTCTTTGCTGAAGTTCAGGGCCCTATGGGGCACAAAGGTGTTGAGCAGCTGTGGTTGCCTTTATTTCAGTGAGTTTTCTGGATGTTTAAGGCACTTACACATCGGGTCATTTTTTATTTGAGTGCTTAATTAAGGATAATAAAGTAGTTTTAGTCCCTTTCAACTCCATGCCCTCCCCACCATTTATATTAGTTTGTATGGGGTTTCTTAGGCAGGGTTCTGTCGCAATGAGTGCTTCTCAGAAGGAATGAAAGTAATCCTTCTCTTTGCATGACATATGAAGTGCAATTGGATATTTCAAGTTTTTCTCTTCTCACTATCTCCTTTCACATATTCTTATTTTTCAGAGAATCCTGTTTCCTTCCCTAAATTTGCTCCCCTCCTTCTGGATAGGCACTCTAATAATACCACTCTTCTGTGCCCAGAGAGCTTGGTTTTCTCTTTAGCCTTTGTTTGTCATACCCAAACTGTGGGTGTACCACCCCTGCCAGCAACTACTCCCTACTTCAGATTATGTGTATGACTCCATTATGCAGTCAAATTGTCTGTCAGATTGCTTGGTGTCTCCAAATCTCATTCTCAGCAGGAGCCTGCTGCCAACTTTTTGACAGTGGGACTCCATCAAATATTTTCTGCCTGAGACATCTGTGGCTTTAAGATACTCCCAGTAAAACCTTCGCTCTTTCTTTTCCCCTCTTTCTGAAATGGCCAAAACCGGTCCATCAGGGCTGACCCAGCAGAGGAAGCAGCAGGATGTCAGCAAACTGGAAGGGTTAGATGCTGTGTAGGCTGCCCATCAGGAAGAAAGTGCTCTTATCTAACCTTTATGCAGTCCTTCCCCTTGTTCATCTCAGCTTCACAGCAATCAATTCTAGGGGTTTGGTTTTTTATAAGCTTATTTCTTTCTACTGTGAAGTCCCTAGACTTATCCTTTTTCACACTGCTAGCCAGCAGTTGGAAGGTTAACAATGCAGTCAGTTACCAGGGGTAACATACTAGTGTTGTTAATCCTGCCCACACATCTTCAGATCTACTGACATTTGAAACATCTAGGCCTTTTCTGTTAGCTTTATCAGTGTAATTATGTCTTGGAATATCTTCTATTCCTACATGTCATCCTCCAGGAGTGCTCAGACAACTATATGTGAGGGATATATATGGAAGGAGAAAGAAAGAAGGAGGCTGAAGTTATAGAGAAAGAAAGGAAGCCATTGCAAATCATTCACTAGGGGATTTGAAGGAGCAATATCATATATTAATAGTTGCAACCTAATAGCAGATTATTGATCCTTTTAAATTATTTTAGTGTGTTGCCTGTGAGCTGCAGGTCAGGTTGTGCCAGTGAAATCAATTACATTTTATATCAGCACCGTATGCTTGTCTTGCACAGCAGGAATATGGAGGTGCTCTATGTCCTTCTTGTCAGCAGTGCCATAAACTAACAGACCGTATGTAGCAAGACTGGCATATATGTTAAAGCAAATGTATGAAATTTCCATATGGAGTCCAGTGAATTGTTGTTACTTCTCATTAGAGTCAGCAGGACAGGAGGCGGTTTTGATACTGGTCAGGATTTGACCTGGTGCAAAATTGACCAGAGTGAATGAGAGACCCTTTTGTTACACACATACACATACAAAAGATGCGATTTCCAAATGAAGTGTGCTTCTAAATGCCAAGAGAATAAGGGTCCTACTGTTTGACTGAGTTTCTTCCGCCCTGACCATTACCTTCCTTAGTGGCTGAGACCACTGTTACTTCTGCAGGACTTTTTGGGAGTCCACCCCAGTACAGGCAACAAAACAGAGCTGCAGGTGTTAGGAAGGGTGACCATGACTTCAGCTGGATACATTCAAGGAAGCAGCAAGCCCCAGATAGGGTCCTGCTTTTGGCAAGTTTCTTCTGCGCAGCACCACAAAGGAGAGCAGTGGGAAATGGTGATCCTCCCATGTCCAGCTCTGGCAAATGATCTAGAGTAGCTGGCCATTTTTGTTACTTGCTGTTGGCCGAGAAACTGTAAGGAGGGTACTACCTGGATCACTGATTCTTCTGGAACAGTGTGTCTTGCCCATCATCCCACAGAGCTGCATCCATAGTTGCACGCACCATTAAAAGACAGATAGGAAGCTGAAGTAGTGTGTAGTACTTAACATCGGTTTAAAAATTCTCTTTCATTGATTTTTATACTGAAGTGATATAGCTTACATCAGTGTTGGATTGTGGGCATCTTAATCAGATGTGTCTTCAGGCGTTGCATCTTTCTAAAATGTTATTGATGTTAAAAGAAAATGGGCCATGAGAGAGAACAAACTAATAAAAAATTATGATTGTGAAGTAACCACTAGAAGTTTACAAGCTTTTCCACTCCTGTATGGCGGGCTATTTATGGGACCGGCATACTCCAGGCTGAGCAAAAGTGGCAGTAACCAGAGGGAGTAATCACATGAGTAAATGCCATACAGATGAACAAAGATTTGGCAGGATTAAATATCTAGTTCTTCTCTGCTCAGATAAATAAATTTACGATGTGATCAAGGCCTGTGCTTTCATCTTTGCGAATGTGAATTTCAGCCATATACACTGAATTCTTTCAAAAGATGTAAATGAGTCTGTGAAATTATCTTTGCGATATTTCTCCATGTTAGTGGGCCATTACAGATTGCTTCTTTCGTAAATGCAGAGTATAGAATTTTAATCTGGTAATGGACTGTCCACTACCTTCAGTCACTATTCTTACTTTTGACAATAACAAGGTCATTATTACCAATTATGCAAAATTTGTTCATAGTTTATTCCTTACGTAGAAGGGGTATATCAGAGGCAGACTCTCCTTCCTCGTATTTGAAACAGTGTTTCCAATGAGGGAGACAAACACACTTAAGCCCTTATGGACACTGAAACATTACAGTACGTGATAGATGAAGAAATATCTGCAGTGTAATTTTGTGGTTATCAGATTTATTAGTGTGTATACTCTGCTGCTTAAGGCAAATTATACACATAGAATTGATTGCTTATTTGCATATACCATTTTTGGTAAAATTTTAAGAATTACTCGGGTTTTGACTGAGCTGACAAATATTTTTTATGTTAAATCATGCTTCAGTTTTATCTCAAAAAGAAAGGAGGCGTTCAGCTAGCTACTGCAGACATTTGTATTGACTTTAAAAGGGTACTTGTATGCTACTGTTAGTCTTTCAGATTGCAAAGAAGTTAAATCACCAAACCAGCCTATAATAAATGGTGCAGATACCTTTATAACAAAAAACCTNTACATGGATAGCCTTTTTTACAAGCAGAAGGAAAAGAATGTTTCTTCTGTGGAAATAATTGTCGTCTCTGCTCCTCATTGCCATCCCTGCTCCTCATCACCACCCCTGTCTTGACGAGACTGGTCCTCACTGAACAGCAGTCCTTCTTTTCCTCATCCCTCAGCAACCTCACCAACCAGCAATGCACTCACCAAAATGAGAAGGTACTCTGAGGCTGCACTATTGTTTGTTAAAGCAATGTTTCATTTTCAGTTCCATGTTTGTCTAGGGCTAGACAAGAGGTGCTAACTCAACATAGTATCAACTTTTACTTCCTCTCAGTCTTACTGAGTTGCTTCTTTGCTTTTCAGATGCTCAGTCACAGATGCATTAAGGCAATGATGACTTTTTAAAAAACCCACACTTTTAACTCAGTCAGTAGTTTAACTGACAAGAATATACATACTTTACCACCTTCAGAAAGCAAGCATGAATATATGAGGATTAGAAGAAGTCTTGAATAGGCAGTGGTTCTATTAGTCTTATCTTTTGAATATTTTCTGAGTTGTTACCAGTGATTTTGTTTCACATTAGGAAGTTGTATCTCTGCAGCAAAGTAATAGAATTGGAAATTAATAATTGCCTTTTTCCCATGATATCTTATGAGCCTCTAATTTAATCTCTCCTTTATCACCTGTCCTCTACTAGGTCTTCTGGTTAGTTTACCTTAATAGTAAACATTCAGACACTTTAGAGCAGCAGTGGAGTTTGTACCATACAAATGTACAACTTTGTTATGCAGTATGCACCTTTGATTTTTATTTTTGATATAATTTCAACAGAAGTTGATATTAGCTAGGGTTTCCATTTAGAACAAAAAAATTGGGACAGGACAATGCCTTGTTTTTTTCTCTTATGAAAATTGAAATTTTATTGCTTACAGCTTTTGGCTTCAGGGTGAGAGCATAAAAACTTGGTCCACTTCAGGCAAAAAATCAGTAAAACCATTATAAATGATGTGTCTGATAAATCCTCCATGGAATGAACTGGATATTGAGGGTTGTTACTGTTATTAACTTCATACTGTCTTCATTTTCTCCCAGTAACTTCAAAGAACAATAAAATGTGTGTGGCTCATCTCCCATGTTAAAACATCTAAGTTATGTCCTTATCTTGTTTTTGATAGATCCTGCCCAATTGCTTGAGTAGGAGTATCATATAGGTCTATATGCTGGGTGAATACTGTATTTAGCAGCATATGTATGGAAGCTTCACAGAGTATTAAATTCAAAAGTTCTAAGTATAGACTTCCATAGTTATGTGGAGCACATACAGGTGATATATACACCCTCATAGTCCATGTTTAGCATTTGCCTAANTTACAGATTGCTTCTTTCGTAAATGCAGAGTATAGAATTTTAATCTGGTAATGGACTGTCCACTACCTTCAGTCACTATTCTTACTTTTGACAGTAACAAGGTCATTATTACCAATTATGCAAAATTTGTTCATAGTTTATTCCTTACATAGAAGGGGTATATCAGAGGCAGACTCTCCTTCCTCGTATTCAAAACAGTATTTCCAGTGAGGGAGACAAACACACTTAAGCCCTTATGGACACTGAAACATTACAGTACGTGATAGATGAAGAAATATCTGCAGTGTAATTTTGCAGTTATCAGATTTATTAGTGTGTATACTCTGCTCCTTAAGGCAAATTATACACATAGAATTGATTGCTTATTTGCATATACCATTTTTGGTAACATTTTAAGAATTACTCTGGTTTTGACTGAGCTGACAAATATTTTTTATGTTAAATCATGCTTCAGTTTTATCTCAAAAAGAAAGGAGGCGTTCAGCTAGCTACTGCAGACATTTGTATTGACTTTAAAAGGGTACTTGTATGCTACTGTTAGTCTTTCAGATTGCAAAGAAGTTAAATCACCAAACCAGCCTATAATAAATGGTGCAGATACCTTTATAACAAAAAACCTGGTTTTGTACATTTTGTCTTGTGGGTTACATTTCAAATACTTGACTCCACAAATGGAGGTCAGAAGATCTGTGGAAATTTAAATCCACTCTAAGCCTTGACAAATCATTGACTACCTGATATTACTAGGCTTGGTTAGGAAAAGGAAAGTGCCTACATGGATAGCCTTTTTTTTACAAGCAGAAGGAAAAGAATGTTTCTTCTGTGGAAATAATTGTTGTCTCTGCTCCTCATTTCCATCCCCACTCCTCATCACAACCCCTGTCTTTCATAGGTGATGAGGCTGGTCCTCACTGAACAGCAGTCCTTCTTTTCCTCATCCCTCAGCAACCTCAGCAACCAGCAATGCACTCACCAAAATGAGAAGGTACTCTGAGGCTGCACTATCGTTTGTTAAAGTGATGTTTCATTTTCAGTTCCATGTTTGTCTAGGGCTAGACAAGAGGTGCTAACTCAACATAGACACATAAAGTACCACCTTTTACTTCCTCTCAGTCTTACTGAGCTGCTTCTTTGCTTTTCAGATGCTCAGTCACAGATGCATTAAGGCAATGATGACTTTTTAAAAAACCCACACTTTTAACTCAGTCAGTAGTTTAACTGACAAGAATATACATACTTTGCCACCCTCAGAAAGCAAGCATGAATATATGAGGATTAGAAGANTTGGGACAGGACAATGCCTTGTTTTTTTCTCTTATGAAAATTGAAATTTTATTGCTTACAGCTTTTGGCTTCAGGGTGAGAGCATAAAAGCTTGGTCCACTTTAGGCAAAACAATCAGTAAAACCATTATTAATGATGTGTCTGATAAATCCTCCATGGAATAAACTGGATATTGAGGGTTGTTACTGTTATTAACTTCATACTGTCTTGATTTTCTCCCAGTAACTTCAGAGAACATTAAAATGTGTGTGGCTCATCTCCCATGTTAAAACATCTAAGTTATGTTCTTATCTTTTTTTTTTCTAGATCCTGCCCAATTGTTTGAGTAGGAGTATTTCATATAGGTCCATATGCTGGGTGAATGCTGTATTTAGCAGCATATGTATGGAAGCCCCACAGAGTATTAAATTCAAAAGTTCTAAGTATAAACTTCCATAGTTATGTGAAGCACATATAGGTGATATATACCCTCATAGTCCATGTTTAGCATTTGCCTAAACCTACTGCCTTTATAAATATTGTTTTCTTCTTTCTTTGTCTTTCAGTTCTTGAGTTTATTCCCATGTGTTTCTTGACTGATTCACACTCCACTTCTTTGTGTCAGTCTGTAAGAACAGACCCTTGAGACACTTGCACGCCAGTGAAAGCAAAAGATTCCAGATTGTCCATGCAAGTAAACTGAAGGAGGAGGCTGTAGTGCATATCTTGTAATTAGAAAGTGTGCTTATAGCGTTAACAATATCGATAATTGGTATTTATTAACAAAAAAAAGTAAAACTTTTAATTGCATTGTCATTTCTTTTGTTTAAATTGTAAACTGCCCTGAGTGCCTGGACTGTCTTTTACATTATGTTTATGTAGGCTCTCAGAAATCATTCAGCTTGCCCAAGCAGAGTCAAATCTGCAAACGTAGCCAGTTAATTTGAACATATGTATGTATTTGAAACCCAGGCCTTTCGTAGGAGTCCTAGTTGTTCTGTAAAATTGCCCTTATAGAACTAGGCATTTAAAAGTTTGTCTCAGGACAAATTTGATAAAACTGGCCCTGTGGAGTCTACCATGCTGTTCTATGTGCAAGTGGGATCTATAGATGTTATGGTGGGTTGAGGAATAAGCATCAGCTCTGCTTTTCCAGTAGATAATTCAATATAGGCTTAATTCAGTGTGTACCTAGGTCAATTTTACTCTGCTTATTTTGAGACACTCACTCATTTCTATATTACAGGGCATTGTCAGATCCCTTCCTCTTAGTACCTTTGTTTAGTTAGCAAAACTCCCAGTTACTCTATGACATTATTGTACGAATCCTGACAAAACCAAGATCCTATAGTCCCATTTTAGATTAGTTTTTACCAGAAACTTCCCTATTGGTTTTGTTCTCATTAGCTTAACCTATGGATAGGGATCTCCAAAATAGTTCAGAATTGTTTCTGTTTGACTGGGTAGTTGTGCTGAATATTTTGCCCTTTGATAAGACACAGACAGCCTTATCACACATTTTATGAATCATTAGCCATTAGGCTTTCATAAGACCTTGAGTTAGCATACTGGGAACTATTTGTCTGCACACAAAAGTAATGAAGCAAAAGAGGAAATACAGCCCAAAGCCTTCAAGCTGACAGAGTTCTCCTTAACAAAACCTTATTTTTGTTCTTGGCATCTCAGACCCATCATTATTTACCTGGAATCCTGACTAAAAATGTACTTTAGAAAACCAGGCATTGAAATCTGGATTGAAATCTGAAATGTGGCATTCTGTGTTTTCACTGGAGAAGTTGAGAGGTGCACAAATTGATAAGGACTTTCAAGTCACTGCTTTCTTACAGAAGTCCAGTTTTTTTCTGGCAAGAGCATTTCCCTGCTCCCCCTCTCTGAGCAATCACATGAAGGGTTGCACCAGCTCAACAGAGAGGTGCATGAGGAAAGTGGAGGGAGAAGGACCGGAGCCCTCCAGCAGTAACTGGGGCTGGAGAACCGGTGAAGCCAATGCACCCATAGTGGTACTGCAGTTTTCCACATTAGTTGAATGGAAGTTTCCACTTTGCTCATTATTTGGTCTCCAAAGGTGCTTAACGGTCAGCAAGTGCTCTGTCATTTTGGCTATTGTAACACTGAAAGATCAGGGGACTCTAGTCTTTGGTACTTATGTAAGTATACTTATAATAAGTGACAGACAAGAGAGTTGCTGCTATTTTGACCCATATTGTACTTCTATGCTACCTGCTGGGTTCATCATTAGATCTAATGTCCTCCTTTGAAATAGCTGAAAGAAAGGTTAAGTATAACAGATTTATTCTAAACCTCACACCAAGATGGTACTTCCAGTTTCAGCAGCTATTCGTTCCCTTTCCTTTAGTTTGTTCCTTCCCAGATATACCCTTCCCTCCCCATGATATGGGGCTCTGCACCACAGGGAAGCAGAGGCAACAGCCTTCGAGAAGAAATGTAGCTGACTGCAAACCAGCACAGTTGGGTGTGCTTTGCACTTCTCTTGCCTGCTAAGCATATAATTTGCACCCTCTGAGCAACGGATTCTCCTAAACTCCTACTCCCATGTACTCAGTGAGACTAACTGATACATAATTTATGGCTGCTCAAGTGGGGACCACAGGACTCAGCTGACTCAGAGCTGTCAGCTCCCTGCCAAGGGGCAAAACGAGGGGTGTGAGTTACAGAAGGTAGAATTCAAAACTACGCCACTCACAATAAATAGCAAGCTGAGCCCACCATAAGGCAAGCAGATGGAT
Source organism: Piaya cayana (assembly GCA_013389865.1). NCBI lineage: Eukaryota > Metazoa > Chordata > Aves > Cuculiformes > Coccyzidae > Piaya > Piaya cayana. The sequence goes on along the minus strand of WAAB01001448.1, from coordinate 760 downwards.
GTGGTGCCCTTTGGTTCTCTCCAGCTACAAAAGTAATTCCTTTATCTTGAGTCATGCCTAGCAATGGTACAATTATTTCTGGACCACCATCAGGACATCATTGGTACAACAATCATGTCTGTGGTACAACCACTGGCAATTACTTGTGGCAGCAGTATATAGCATTGTGTTTAGACTCATTACTAATTTTTTATTTTTAGATGGTTTTGCAGCTGAAATTATGGTTTTCTAATTTCTAATAAGACAGAGCATGACTATGTTTGAGTGCTCAAGCTAAGATACATCCGAGGACCCTAAATTTCAGTAAGCACCGAGAAGTTTCTCTGCCAAAGTGATTCACATGCAAAATCAGGACACTCCAAATGTACATTTTTTTCAATACTCTTGTCCAGACACCTGCATATATTTCATAGACATTGCTGCCCACAGTTGTATAGTTTGCAAATATTTACACTCGGTGTGTTATTCAAGGAGCAAGCTGGTATGAAGTTTATCAATATTGACAATGATTGTGCATTATTGTTGTATATTGATTGTATTAATATGTGTTGGCTGTGTAATGTTAGTAGAAATGGGACCCTGAAATACATCTTGAGAGACACTATTGGAAAGGTGAGATCCCAGCACTTATTTTAGAATCATGGAGTCATAGAATGGTTTGAGTTGGAAGGGATCTTAAAGATCATCTATTTCCAACACCCTTACCATGGGCAGGAATACCTCCCCCTGGACCAGGCTGCTTAAAGCACCATCCAACCTG
>WAAB01001446.1:303410-340369 GCA_013389865.1 Piaya cayana | reverse complement strand
TTATTCTATGATTCTACGAAAGGCATTTACTGGACATGCTCTTCAAGTAACCCAAGTGTTAAGTTTTGCACTTTTGAGTTAGAATCCACAAGTAAGATGCTATTTCATCCAAAGGCCCCAACAGCCAGGAGGACCTGTTTAACCAGAAGAGTCCGTCATGTCCCCTCATGCTCTAGTTGTAAATGTTCTCCTGTTTTTCCAGTAGAAGAAGAGAAGAGTTTTCCACCAAAGCAGCTCACTTAAAAACTGAGGGGATTCTCATAGTGGGTTTTATCTTGGAACAAATTACTGCCTCAGGGTAAACTGAGTTGAGGTTTGCAATGTAGAAAAATGAATACATGCTTAACTGCATCAACATTAATGGCTCCACTGTAATTATGGTTATCAGCATGCTTGGGATGGTTTTCTGTTCGATAAGGCTTTTCCGAGTCCTGTAACTACATCCTCAGTCCTTCAACTACTCTACGACTACTCTGTTTTTTATTTGTCTCTGGGTGAGCAGTTTTCTATTTGCACTAAATTCCCCTATTTTCTGTGTTATTCTGTAGTTTGGGATTGTTCAGGAGTGCTTGGGGGTTTGAGGGGAACAGGCTGTGTCATGGTCTCCTCCTGGTCCTGCCAAAAAAACATATCCCAGGCTGCAAAGGGAAGAGCAAATAACCTGAAGCTGGTGCTGGGGATAATGGTGCAATTACCCTTTTCTTTGCAAGGTTTGGAAGATTTATAGCTGTTTGTGCCAAATCAGGGGTGAAGGAGGAAGGTGTCCCATATCCTACTCACCAAGGCCTTTTGTACAGCATGACAGTCTCTGGCTGTAGGATTGTGGCAGCTTGCCATGAAAAATCAGCTTCTATTTCTGTTCCTTTTGTCTGATGACCTGACCCAAGAAATCTCTTTGCTGTCATAATAGTACAAAGGGAAAATAATAAAGATCTAAACATAGATCTAGTTATTTAGTGCAGATTTCTCACTTTTCATTGTGTTTATTAAAATGAGGATAGCAACAGTTAAAATGCTGCGTGGTTGTTGACGGCAGAGCCAGGCTGTTTGTGGCTCTGTTACAACGGCAGATGGATGCAAGGAAAAATGGGAAACCTGGCCAAGAGTGGTGTAAGGGGCCTCAAATCTGACCTCCTGTCTTGAGACTGAGCCTTGATCAGAAGTGTTCTGCACTGTTGCATTTTTCCTATCAGGCTGGTACCTGCACCTGCAGGCTATGTTTGGCTTTTAATTCATCCTTCAATTGCCTAAATGGGAAAAAAATAACCCCCCTAAAAAAATATTGCACAATTCAGATACAATCATATGAAACTTCTCAGTGACAGTTAGCAGACACGTTTTGCCTCTGTTTGTAGCAGCTGATGACAAAAACAGTCACCAGAGGAAGTCTATTGAGTGATTACTTTTTTCCATTGCAGCGACTGACAGGATTGTCCTACCATGGCTGTCCTGTTGAGTGTCATTAGCGCATCTGCAGAGAGCTTCGTTTGCCTGTGCCAGGGAGCCAGAACTTGATGATACTTTGCTCACCTCTTCTGTCATGAGCAGGACTGTGTGTGGTAATGAGATCATCACCCTTAATCCTCTCTTTCAACATGGTCATCAGTGGCATTTCTGACTACAGCTGTGGCTGGGTTTGCAGTCTTCCTATACATACACAGCCATTCCTATACATAGCCATATACGTTTCAGCCTGCGGATTTTGGAGGTGCAGGTTTCTTGGAGTTTTATCCAGGCACTGCAAAACCCATCTGGTAAAAGGAATATCATTACACCAACCCTGAAACCATGCAACAGGTCATTACCATCTTTTGCTGTGCTGTGTTGGAAGACTCTTAGTGCAAGACAGATTTGCAGGGGGAATGAATTCCCATGTAAACAAGCTGAGTGAGAGACGCAGAAAATGTTCAAGAAGTGTATTAAAAAAGAAAAAGGAGCAAACCTGTTGAGTGATTTGTTCCTCTAAATAAATGCTTCAGCATCATTTTTATTACAGAAATGTGGACTAAACAATTCTATGATTACAACTGGGATTTTCAAAGCAACTCTAAGCCCGAGTTGCTGCAGAAGTGTGAGAGGTTGTGGGTGCCTGGTTCCCATAGGCCTTCCTGCTTTGTGCACGTAACTGCCAGGGCACCCAGGGAGCCCTAGAATCTGGGCACAGAAGGGAGATTGATGATGAGCCTCACAACAGGGACCCAAGAACAGCATCTTGGGAAGAACTGCTTGAAGTTTATAATACATTTGTTCCAGCATCAGACTTAAAGCTTACTATATGCGCAGACTTCTGGTAGACATAGAATCTTTGAATTGGTTTGGGATAGATGCTTGGAGCTTTAGTGGGAATATCTTTTTATTGATTTAATTGGAGCAATGCTGTTCTAGTGTTTGAGATGGCTGAGAGCAAGAGAGCCTGATGGGTGTTGGGATGGCTTTTGGTTTCCATCTGATGATGTTGTTGTTTCCATGCTGTGACAGGCAGTTCGATGCCCAACAAATGCACTCCTCTTTCATAGAATCATAGAATCCCTAGATTGGAAAAGACCTCTGAGATCAAGTCCAACTGTACCTGTCCACTCCTAAATCATATTGTTAAGCACTTCATCTGCCAGTCTTGTAAATACCTCCAGGGATGGTGAATCAATCACCTCCCTGGGCACCTATTCGAGTGCTTGATAACCCTTTCAGTGAAGTAGTTTTTCCAAATGTCTGATCTGAACCACCCCTGGCACAGGTTGAGGCCATTTCCTCTTGTCCTGTTAGGACTGTCCCAGCTGCTCTCTCTTACCTCCTTTCTGGTGTTTTTTTTTTCACCTCTCCCTAGCAGAGCTCCAGCTTTGTACCCTCACTTTCAGTTTTTGTGAACTCTTGGGCAGTTGTGGAGCCCAGGACAAACCATGCACATCAGAGGCACAGTTTAGCACAGAGATAAGGCAATGGCCATGTCATTTTATAATGATGAATTTCGCTTATCTAGTGTAGTCTGGATATTAAAAGGCATGTTTTTATCTTCTTCCAGCAGTTTTGCTCCTGCTGCAATTATCATTTTGTCTCTCTTTCCATCTATGATGCAGCAACTGTTCTACTGGCAGTTCGGAAAACCATATTCCGAAAGTTAATTAATTTGTACTGGAAAATGTCCCATATGCTATTCTTTTTGTTTGTGGATGTAGAAAGCAAATCACAGAATTAATTAACACTAATGCCTGTGTGCATGTGTCTTTGTTTTTTCTCTTTTCTGAACCAGAAAATGACAGATGGAGAGATCTCAGCAGGAAATGTCCACTTCAGCTCGATCAGCCAGGCACCAGCATCTGGGACTGCTTGTCAGACAAGAATGAGGAGGGCTCCCCCAGCACCTGCTCCGTCACCAACCTGATCAAAGACCTTAGCCTCAGTGACCCTCACAGCAACCCCTCAGCTCCACCCAGCAAGCGCCAGTGCCGCTCACTCTCATTTTCAGATGAAATGTCAAGCTGTGGGACCTTGTGGAGACCATTAGGCTCAAAAGTTTGGACCCCAGTTGAGAAGCGGCGGTGTTACAGTGGCGGGAGTGTGCAGCGCTATTCCAACGGCTTTGCCACCATGCAGAGGAGCTCAAGCTTCAGCCTACCATCGCGGTCCAACTCACTCTTCTGCGAGCATCCCACCCTCAGCAGCCGGCTGGGATGCCAGCCAAGGAAATCGGCCACCTGTGGGCATGGAGGAGATCGGGTAGACATGCAGAGATCCCTCTCCTGCTCGCACGACCACTTCTCCTCCTCAGACTACTGCCCACCCTCAGCAAGCAGCACACCGGCCTCCACACCAGAGCTGGGGCGACGGGCCAGCGGGCTCTCCCGAAGCCGTTCACAGCCCTGTGTCCTGAATGACAAAAAGGTTGGGGTCAAGCGACGGAGACCAGAGGAAGTTCAGGAGCAGCGGCCCTCGCTGGACCTTGCTAAGATGACCCAGGTAAGAGGTGTCAGTACTGTCCCTGCCAGGCCTCTGCACCTAGGGCTCAGCAGTGAGATGATGTTGTTCTCAGCTTTGCTAAAAATTATTTAGCATCCTCCTGGAGTGGGTCTGCAGTGTGCAGAGTAATGCAGGTGTTTCGGGGAAGTGCATCCTTCTGTCTGAGCAGAAAATCCATTCCCCTCCAAATGAATTTCTTTAATGAGTTCTCACATTTTTGTTCTGTGCTGATTTTTGCACACCAAGTCCACCACAGCATTGTTTCCTCAGGAAATATGCAGGAATATGTTAAACCTCACACTTTTGGTTTCAGAAGAGAGGAGCCCTGAGCCTATTGTGAGGAGGTGAAGGCAGCACCCTGAGGCGCTTAGCTCTGGCTCCATCAGGAGCTAAATTCATGCTGCTAGGATCTTAACTTGATCTTAGCCTCTGTAGTTTTCCACTCTGGAGTTGTTATCACATTTCATTTTCAGTTGCAAACACAGAGCTCAACCTCACTTTTCAATGTGCCATGAAAAGGCAGATAACAAATCTGAAGTGCAAATCGGGGAGGTTTTTGCTTCCCAGTCCTCTCCCTTTAAGACCAAGTGTCTGGATGTGAGCGAGAGCCAAGCCGAGAGGCTGCATCAAAGGACAGTGTGAGCACCGTTTCCATTTCACACTCATAAAATTTCTTTGTCTGAAGTTCTATGATTTGACATTTCCCACATCAATAATTTGCAATTATATCATCGACAACACCCCCAGCTCTGAGAGGGGTGGAGACAGCAGTTGGTCTGAAGGTCCCATGGTTCCTGTTGCAAGAGCAGAGCTTCACTCTGTCCACCACCCAGGGAGGCCTGTCACCTTCTCCTGGTCAAAAAATTTCCCCTGTGGTTTTGATTTGATGTGTACAGCAGCTATGGGCTGCCGGTGTACTTCGTGTTGGGAGAATCTGCCCTGATATTCTTTGTACAGCCATGGCCTGGTACACGGTGTCTCTGCATGGTCCGTTTTCTTGCTCATAGGGAAACTGCTGGCAGTAATTCATGGGGTGGGATGGAGAAACAGCCTGGAAAGCAGTTTCTCCGCTTGCAGGGGAACGTTTGACATCCGCAGCGGAGTGATATCCGACACTATGCAGGTGCTTTCCCCCTCTTCCAAGAAAATTATCTTTTATGATGTTTCATGCTTTGCAGTACAACAGGTGTTTGAAGGAGTGCAATGATGTTGGAGGAAGAGATTAGTTTTTCCTCCTTCAGAGGAGCTTAGAGGTTGAAAAGGGTGAGGGAATCACATATTTGGGTGATTGCAGGGAAAAAATGCAAGGCATTGCTCTTGTCTTTTGGCAAACTATGCCAGCAATGTTTAATATGGTAGGCTTATTTTATTAGCTAATAAGCTAGCTTACACTTGTTATTATATTTTACTGTCTGCAAGTTGGAATACCACAATTTTCCTTTCCTGATTCTCTCTGTACAAGCAGATGCTGGTTGCTTCACCTCTGTGTGTTGTGCAGGATGCCCTGCAAACCCATGCAAGAGTTTCTCAGCAAACCGATGCCTGCATAAGACCCAAATTGCCTCAAAACCAGTGGCAGGGGGAGTGAGGCTACACCTTTCACTGCCTGCTTTCCCATGCCTTCCTGGAGCCCAGGGGTACTGAGCCCATGAGCTCTACTGAGGTGGGACACAAAGGTGACTGTCCCCCAGTCAGCATCAGAATGCAATGCGAAGTGATGGCTATATCCACTCAGCTTGCTTAGAAAGCAACTTCACTGCTTGTTCCCAGGCAGTTCCTTGCTTTAAAATCAGCATGTTAAAACTGCCTTTGCCACCACATGCTGATGACTGCAGCTTTCCTTGAGTCTCTGTTTATAACCTGTGGGCATGGGAAAAGGTCAATGGCTGTGGAAATGGGCTTACCAGGCTGAAAACTCATGGTGCAGAGTGGCCAGGGAAAGAGGGGAAGGATGTGGCCCAGAGCACAGGTGCCAGGGCTGGGGAATGGGCTGCTTCCCTCTCTGCATGCTCAGCAGTGAGTGGCCAGAGAAATCCTCCTCATCCGCATTTCCTCCAATAGTGTTTTCTGAGGCTCTATTTGGAAATACAAAGCATAACTTGCATATATACTTCATGCGTGGATTTGCATGCACATGCAGGCAAAAGGTCATATATGTGTATTGTGGAGTCACGTTGCACTGGTCTGGAAACATGATGATAGCACATGTGGCTGCGTGGGTGAACAGGTAGCAAAATCCCATGCAGTACATGTGCACACAGGGCTGGTTGTGCACGTGCAAGCAAGTGCCTTGGTTCAGCTGCTGAATGGGTTGCTTGCTTGCTGTTACCAGTCATTTTCTTGCAAGGCTGAATGTACCTTGCAAGACCCACCTGGTCACACTGCCCAGCGCCTCAGGATGGGGTGGAGGTGACCATCCAGACTTTTTGGGATGAGGCCAGAATACTGAATTAGTTATGAAGTGTTGGTACAGTGGATTGGTGCACGTGTGCCCCAGCTACATCTGCTGGAGTGCTCACTGCTCAACAAAGAGACGCGATCAAAGCACTATTTTTATTTGCTGGTCTATTTTGAGAGCCTGCATGATGGTTACCCTCTCCGAGTGGTGCTTGCACCATGGCAAGATGAGCATTTCAGAAGTGCTGAGAGGGCAGAGCAGGAGTCATCTGTTCTTTGCTTATTTCTTCATGCTCAGCCAGTTTGCAGGGGCACTGAAGGGATCACAGAGGAGCAAGCGGTGAGCGATCTTCTCAAGGTAACAACCATGCAGGCTCTAAGGCTTTGATCTCTTATGGAAAGAATTAATGAGTTTATCTTTGCAAATGTCAGTGAAGCCTTTTTCCTCCTTTTTTTTCCAAAGGCTCCTTGTAATTTTCTGCCCTTTAATTGCCAGCCTTGGCAAGCAAAGGGCATAGAGGCAGCGTGGCAGGTAGGGCAGGCTCCAAAATGGGCTCCACTGGCAGGGATGCCTCCTCAATACAGCACCGAGTGGATGGGGCATCACATCCAGCTGGTTTTGCTGCCAGTGCTCTGCTCTGCAGACTGGGAAATAAAAGGCTTACACAGAGACCAGTATAAAAGCCTCTTTTTGTAGTTGTTCTTCCAGCCTTGTTAGCCCACAGATGCTCTTTCCCTCCTCCCTTGGTGCCCATCAGGGATTTAGCACTGGCTGTAGCTCGTCTTTAACCCTTCCAGATCCCTGACAAAGTCTGTGTGAGGCTTCACATGCACGGCGTGGCTGTATGCTTGGCTTGGTTCCTTCTCCAAGAAACTGAATTGGAGGCTGAGATCACATCCTGCACCTCTTAGCCCCTCTTGTTTAGTTGGCTTTGACCCTAGTGGAACACAGAATACAAATGAGAGCATCCCTGATGGCTCCCTCCTGGGTTGGATGGCTCTCCATCCCAAAGTCCCCACACCAAGGACCATTTGGGAGACAGGGCTCCCCCCAGCATGGATGGAGGATGTGGCTAAAGGATCTTGCCAGTCTCTGCATCTGGCTGTTGGAATTGTGTATTACATGCTAATATGTGGATAAAGAAAGACTGACAGAAACCCACCTAAGACACAGGTTCAAGAGGGTGATGGTGCAGTGAGGCCTGGCAGGTCACTCTCCTTGAACATCCTTGAGGAGCCCAGAAGGCTTGGAGTCTGCCTGGAAACTGTTCTGGCCAGGAGCTGGGCCATCAGTTCCTGCAGACCATGCACTCAGAAGGGGGTCTTGGTTTCTGTCCCTGTGAGAGCCAGAATCTTCACTTCAGCAGCCTTGGGATATCATTTCTTCTTCAAATTCCTGACCATTTGCAACCCATTCTTAAGTCCTCTCACCGGTTTCATCCAAAAGTGAGCTTCAGAATCAGTAAAAACAGAAGCAGTAAGCGGAAATGGGCTGAGAAGTGGGGACAGCACAAAGAAATGCTTGAGGCTATGAAATAGGTAGGATGCTAAAAGCAGCGGCATGTCAATGGAGCAGATGTGTTTGATAATCGAATTTCAGGAGAAGAGCTGTGGGGCAGTAGCTGTTTGGCAGGAAAGGAGTGCAGACCATCCTCTCCATGCAGCTCCTGGGGTCTCTGCAGGAGCTCTCCAGTCCTAGGAAGAATGCTAGCAGGTGCTTTTTGTGTGGTTGTAGAAAATTCATATGATGGGGATAGGGAAGGAGGACAGTGTCTGGACTCTGATTTCCACCTTTTGGGAGGAGAAGGTCTGATGGGTGGTGCAGAGCCACAGGGGTGGGTTAGTAGCCATACATGGTGCAGTCCTTGACTCCCTCCTTTATCCCTCCTCAGCCTGGCATCCCAGCTGCCTGCAGGACAGGAGACAGGGAGACAGTGGGCCCTTGAGGCTTGAGGCAGAGCTCACACCTGGGCTAGATCAGTGTTTTCTAGCATCTCTGTCCTTAACCTGCTCCCTTGAGACTCCAGTGAGGCTATTGGAGGACATAGACACCTTCACCCAGAGGTGTGAGATGCAGATGTGTTTCCCTTGCAGTACATGTGCCTGAAATTGCTAGATTACAACTGCAGAATTAACATTTCATTATCCCAGTGGGTCCAACTGAGCAGCTCAGCAGTAAGACTAACTCTGTTAAATAAGCTCCAACTGTATCAGGTGGCAAATCTGACCAAAATACTTTGCCAGGTGGGATCCTTAGGGCAGCTGCAAGCTGCTGTCCCTGCCTGCAGGGCACTGAAAACTGGCAGCGGCACCAGTGCTTCTGGCACAGCACCAACCTTCCTTGCCCTCCTAGGGTGCTGTGGGGCAAAGCCAGCTTCTCAGTGTCAGACCAAGGGGGAAATTTGTTGGCTGGGAAACAAAGGGCTTGGCCGGGGAGATACCAGGGAGTCAGCAGGAGCTTTCCTTTCCCTCCCTTGGATGCTGAGCCCAGGCACACATTTATAGTTTGGATAGCCCTGGCTTTGGCACAGGCAAGTGACAGAAAATCCCTGGTACATCTGAAAGTAACTCAGTGTTCCTGGAAAACCTTAAACTTGATGAATAGTTGCGTTTTCTCTGGCTACTGCCCTCCACACCAAAAATATCCCTCAAAGCGAGGAAGCAACGCTGGTGTTACTCGGCTATCCTCAAGCATGAGATTAAACAAAAATAGTTGTTGAGGTAGTTCGTTCTCTGCAAGAACTGATATGGTAAGGGAGTGATCCTGGACCCTGTGTTGTGAGGCACGAGCACTGTAGAAACAGGGAAGGAATTGCCTGGGTGCAGCAAGAGAAGTGAGCACCCCCTCTTCCACCCTGTCCTCACCTACTGGTCCAGGCTGGGTGGCCGAAGCTGCTGCCAAGCGCCTGCTGGTTGCTAGTGCAAACAACCAGCAACACTGTCACCAAGGAACTCCACAATGGGGATCCAGTCAGAGGCATATCCCGTGGAGCAGAGCATCCCTGGTTTCCAGGGAGGAAACCCAGTGGGTGGATTCCAGAGGCAGGAGTGTGCTGCTGGGTTGGGGGCAGTAGGGCTATGCAGAGTGGGAAGCGAGCAAAGCCTGAAGCTGTGCAAGGGCCAGGGTTTATGTAGCTATTCAGTTATGAAAAGCAGCCCCGGCAGGCTGCTCTTCGCGTGGGAGGACTGGCACAGAGGGACGAGCATGATTAGGCAAGTTACAGTGAGCATTCTTGCCTTTGGTGGGGCAGGCTTTCAGGGTGTGGGGCATGGTCAGAGCCCTCCCCAGGATGGGACCACCATGAAAAGCATTTCTTGTGGGCAGTAGGAGGTGGGTTAAGTGTGCTTGAGGAAACCCTGCTGGTTTGGGTATTCCCCAGGCTGGTTTTAATGAATCTGTAGGAACAAGACTGGAAAGTTATTAAACACTAAAGTAATGGCAGGGTGTCTGCGTGGCTGCACGTGTCCCATAGTCTGACTTTATATGGGGTAGATATGGTTTGCGTGCAATGATCTTCATGATTCAAAGCAAATGAAAACCAAAGTGTCCAGACTGGGCTTTCCAGTAGATCTCAAAGCATTTGCTTTTACAGATGAAAAAATTGAGTCCCTCAGCAGAGCTGGGTACTGAGCTTGGGGTGCTGGATCAGCATCTGGCTCTGGCAGCAGAAGGGTTAATGTAACCACATGTGTTTATAGGCCTGAAACCTGGTACCATAGCCAAAATAAAAATAATTTGACCTGGAAGAAATGTTTTCTTCATACCAGGAGGGATATTTAGGCCAGGCAGGAGGGGAAGGAGCTGCTCCTGGAACCAATTACATGACCACGTAACTGGGCTAATTAAGAAAGAGACCTAAATGTTAAAGTTCTGGGAAAGAAACTATGTGGGAAAACATTGCCTTTGGTTCCTCAAAAATTCTGTTTTGGTCTGTTCTCTCTGCAGTTCCTGTAGCCTAGAGAGAGGAGGTGAGCCCCTATCAGATCCCTTCTTACTTGTGTAGGACCAAAGCAGAAAGGCTTCAGCTTGGGGCAGAAACCAAACCGTGGACATGGTTGTCATTGATAAGTAATATATACGACAAATAATGACAAATTTTAAAAGCACAGCACCATGAAAATCCTTCTGGTTTTCTTAAATGCATGCTAATGCTCTGCTTTCTGCGTCTTCATGTTCAAACCAAGTGAAAACCCAGTGGGTCATACTCAAGTGAGTGGATGACTGATGTGTCGTTTAATTAGTGCCAGTATCCAATGGCAGATGAGATGTGGAGAGAACAGTTTTTATTCTTCACTCAAAGCAAGGAGGGTTTCGGTACTCAGGATGCTGCCTGGCATCTCTGAGCAGCCTTGTGCTCCTTACAATGAGGGCATCCACTATCCTCTCATTTTGGCAAGTGGCTTGGGCTTGCTTTCCAGTTTCAGCATTTTTTGCCCCTTTTCAGATGAAGCACAAGCCCAACAAGGACAACATCAACCTCTGAAATCCCAGCAGTCATTTTTGACAGTGTGTTAATTAATCTCATGGCAGCGTGCTCTCCTTCCTAGGTTCAGTACTCTGAGTCTCGCAGCTCCAAGAATCATGTCCAGCAGATTGTGATCAGAAATGGTCAGGATCAGATTTTTTCCATGAATTGGGAGGCTTTTTGAAGAGCTGCTTTTCTTTTTCTGATGTGAGTGTGCCTAAAAATATACAGGAGATGAGCAGTATTGCAAGGGTGACAGGAGGTGGCTTGGACCCCAGCTGTCCTCTCAAATGGGCTGATTTCAGCAGGAATGAGTGATTTCACCCTTTGCAAGGCCCTGAGCTGGGCATATTAGGTGAGAAAAATGGATTTTCTAAGAAAATCCCCAAATCTGCCGGAGGTGCTGTGTGGTGTAGACACCAGCTTGCTTTTCCTTTCTCTTGGCCTGATGCAGTTCCTCTCCAAAGGGTGCCTTGCTGTGCTGGTGACCTGGGGACTTGTCAGCCATCTCCTACCTCCACACCTGCTACTTTCTGATGAGACATCCTGCAGGATCTGGGATGCTGCGTGCTGAAACACCTTGCAGTATGTATGCTGGCTTTGGTGGCTTGTCTGCAGCATCTTTGCGCAGTTCCCTGATGTCGGCGTGTGTGTGCTGGCTGAGCAGATTGCTTTCCTCCACACAGGCTCTGGGGAGCTGCAAGGGAGTTGTAACATTGTCTGTCACACCAGCGATGGCTGCCCCGAGTGAGAATTTGCTGTCATCTCCAGCAACTGCAAAGCAGCCCTTGTTATCTCTTGCCCATTCCATTTCCTGCCTTGTAAATTTTTGATATGGTTGTTACTGAGAGATTTTATTTGTATTAACACATTTCCAAACACAGCTATCCTTTTAGAAGGTGCTTTTTAAAGTGAATAATTTTTATGTATATAAAACAATTCTATATATATATTTGTTCAACCCCAGCCATGTTCCCTGTGGCATGCGCACCCAAGCAGGGGCAGCTCTGGGTGGACACTGAGGACCATCTTCTAGTGTCTGGAAATACAACCTGCTGTGTGCGGAAAGGCGCAAAAATCTTTGTGGTGTGTAAGCCATTGTAGAGTCAACAATAATTATCAGATGCAGTGAGGGATATTTATTTCTGCCAGTTTTAAGTGCCCTGCTAGAATCTGTGCTCTCGTAATAAAGGAAGACTTGGGGTTGTCACCTGTGTTTGATGGTTCCACGAGGTTTTGGCTTCTCTGTGAGCCTTCAAAGCACTTGCAGTTTGAAGAGCTGTGTCTGGTGCAACACATGGTACTACTGATGTCTTCTCCTGAGTTTTCTGTAATGTCCATTTACCTTGCTGGAGAAGTTGTACCTGTGAACACTGAGGAGTCCCAGACAACTGGCAAGCTCTTCCTCCTCCTCTGTGAAGCCCTGTATTAGAATCATAGAATTGTTTAGGCTGGAAAAGACCTTTAAGATTACCGAGGCTAACTGTAAGCTTCATACTGCCAAGCCACCACTAAGCCGTGTCCATAAGCACCACATCTACACATCTTTTATAGTATGGTATGGCACGTAGTATATGGGACAGAGAACAGTTGATGTAGAACGAACAAGGTAATTAAAACACTGTATGCACTTGCATCTCCCTGTGGTTACGGAGAGCTTCCTGTGGTTAGGAATTCACCATAACTAGTGCTCTGCCCTGCGGGTGAGCTGTGAAGGGTGGCCGAGAGGGTACTGACAGCAGTGGATATGAGCTCAGAAGGTGATGAGGATGAAGCACTGGGTGTGCCTGATAAGGAAGAGTTATAGAAGAGACTTCATACCTGCAAGAGGCCTGTTGTGGGGAGTGTGCTGAGATGTTGCAGCCAGGTAAAATGGAGCTATTTATGTTGCTTGCTGGCTGCTATAGACAGACAGCATCAGTCATGGGGGGATTTCATGTCCTCCAAGGAGCATGTACCTTCACAGGATGGAGTCGTCTGCACCAGGAATCACAAGATCATCCTGCTAAAATGTGGATATGTGGTTCTTGCATTTTCCAGGATTAAAGTCAGATTCAGCCTGGTCTGGAGATCTAGAGGAGTAGGGTGTGTAATGCTTTTGATGGCTGGGAGCTAGGCTGCCCCCTGCCTTGTTGTCCCCTCCAAGCTGAGGAAGAATGGCAGTTCACGTGAGATCCATGCATGAAGGAGCATGTACGCTTCTGAAGCTGAACTAAACAGCCCACCAGCTTGGAAGCATTTCAGGCTGACCTTGACTCTGAAATTTTAAACTACTGGATGGGAAAAGTGACTTCTGCCTGATCACCCAGCTGTGAGAAGATTTTCTGTTTAAACTTTGACAGCTTTGAGACTTGCTGGCGGGGTCAGGAGTGGCGGCACCAATCTCAGTTAGCGTCAGCACCCACTTGAACTGGTGGCAAATATTGCCAAAGGTAGTGACAAGTAAAAAACCTGGAGGTTTTAAATTCCAGATGTATCCCAGGAAATAGTTTGCTATTGATGTAACTTCTGAGATGGAATCCAGCTTCCAAGCCCCAGTGTTTTTTAAATAAACATGAGTGAGATCCTGCAAAGGTCAGTTTGTGGCTTGATGGGAAAAAGCCTTCGGTTCAGGATCAAAAGAAAATGACTTGGTTCGGGGGATGTCAGGAGCTTGGAGGCCAGCAGGGTTTAACTTTAGTAAGGCTGTTACACGTTTTTCTTCACTGCCTAGATATTCTTTAATTTAAAACCACAACTAGTTGAAAAAAATTCAAGTCAGTATTGGAAATCAGATTCATAATGATGTTTGCTCCTGACATGAATTGTTAACGGAGTTTTTTTACCTCCCATGTCCTTTAGCAAACAAGTCTCTTTGTTGAAGTATAGCAAAACTTGGCTGGTGTCCCCAAGGCAGGGAGAGCAAGAGGCATTCCTTGAGGTTGCTTGCTGGTGCAAGCCCATGTTGCTGATGTCCTCTTGCCTGCAGTGCCAGGGAGGATGCTTGTACGCTGTGAGGAACTGCAGTCCTGAAATATTTCTTTGCTTTCAGAGATGTTTTGCATCATTTTTTTCCTCTTCTGCACTAAAAATGGAAGTTTTTGTTGAGCATTATAGATTGGTCCTGTATAATAGGTTTTATCAGGTTCAAGTGCATTTATTCTTAATTTGCAGAGGGCAGTATGTTAAGAGGAATGGATTCTTTTGAAGTTATGTCACTAGACTGAACCTCACATGTATCAGCTCCATTCCTGCCTTCTCTGTAAATGTTCTTCAAACAGAGTTTCCCTGCTTTAGTTTCCGAAATGGAGATGTGAAAGCAATGCATTTTTTTCACCCATTCCTGTTCCTGAGCTCCTGAGGCCATGCCTGCTGGATTGGGGTGCAATTTGGGTGCTACCACAGCCATAAAACCTTGCTTTTAGGTATCAGGTGATATTGCAAGCAAAATGACCCATCCCTCTATAAAGGGCTGATTAATTGGTGCAGCTCTGGAGTGACCATTAAATACTGCCAGGTACGTTAGCAGAGTCAGAGGACGCTTGTGGGAGGTGATGTATTGTAGCAGGCTCTATTTTAGTTACCCAACAGAGCTTTTAATAGCAATAATGTGTAATGCAATGACATCTATTGCTTTGATTTTACAGTTGAAACGGTTCCATCTACCCCAGTTAAAAATTTGTGACTCACTAAGCACAATGGGCTGAAAATAAATTCAGCCATGGAAGTAGAAACAGGCCATGCCCAGGATGTGGGTGTTTCTGCCATGAAATAACTTTTCCAGCATGGCCCAGGACTTATGTACATGGGCGGGCTCCTCCAGCAGCATCCTTTGCCCAGGCAAGGGGTCTCTGAGTGCCAAAGGGCCTTGTGGTACACAGACACCGTGCCCTGCCACCTTCTGCTCCCAGCTCCAGCCCCTGCTCCTGGCTTCATCCCACTGTGGAGTCCAGAGATGTGGAGTCGGGTGTTGCACCCTCATTCACGCTCACATGGGAGGACAGGGCTGGAAACACAAACAGAGCTTTGCAGTGACTGTCCCAAACGCAGACCAAATCTGATTATATCTCAAAGAAGCACATCTGGTTCACCATGTGCTGTTTAACCCTATGGTCCTCTAGCTTGTATGCTATGGGGACCCAAAGAACAGCTTTTATAAAGCAGAAAGATTCATCCTTGAATGAATCAATGTGCTCAAAAATGGCAACCAAAGGCAGTAGTTTGCACTGTTTTTATAAAAACCACCCAACCCCAGCACTCCAGGTGATTTCCAGGCTGGCTGCTCCCTCCCACAGTTCAGTGGATGCAGTGGTGGCAGGATTTGCAGCCTGTGGTTGGGGTTTTTTTCCCCCTGAAGGTGCTTCATCAATCTCTTCTTCTGCCAGGAAGTTTTAGAGGCATTTGAAAGGTGCAGCAGGGTGCACATTTTGGACCAAGTCCCTGTGTGTGGGGTGCTTGAATCCCAGAGAGCATCACATCTCTTGATTCCATGGATAGCTATGGCTGCTGTATTTCTCAGTGATTTCTGGGGTACGTTTCTCCAGCATCTCCCTGAGGCTCTATAGCAACAGGGGGGTTCCCACTGGTGGCTGATATAACAGCTTCTTCTTTTGTGTTTGGAGAAACTCACTAAAAGACCTCACTGTGTTCAGGGCAGCTATAGAACTTCAAAGACAAGCGAAAGTGTGAGTAAAACTGAATTAACTCTACAGGATCCAAATGCATTGCTTATATTAATGACTTAAAGGCTCCATCTTGCTTTTTGTTTGTTTGATAAAGTGGTGTGAAGTGTCTTGGTAAGATAATAGATACTTCTGAGCTTGCTTGTGAAAACTGTTTTTCACACCAAACAGAATAAAAACAAAATTATCTGCTGAAGCTGCAGACTTCCAGGGCACCATCTAAGCACTAGTGCCTGTTACAGTGAAATTAGGATTGGAGCTATGTAAGTAAGCCTCTTCATTAGTGGACGAGAAGAGGAGGAGCTAAGGAAACAGACCATGAAAAGGAGGGCAGTGTCATGGTACCTGCAGGGAGCAGGACAGGGAGCCATCCCCTCTGTACATGGGATGCTGCTGCTAGCACACTCAGTGCCACATCAGCCTGATGAAGGGTGCAGGGGTGCCTGCAAATACTCAATGCCTCCATAGATAAAATCTAAAAAAAATTAGAATAATGGATGAGTTTGAGCTTCCTGGCATGGCACCACGGTGTATAACCCGGCTGCATCTCCACACCTGGCGTACAACCTCCATTTGCATTTCATATACCACATAACTGCCTCCTGTGTTTTCCTTCCTTAGGTATTTCAGTCATTTCTTTCCTGACACTTCATTCATCACTCGGAGGTTCTTTCTGTGGGAGGACAGAGTTGGTGTAAAACCCATGTCCCCCTCAATGGCAATGTTGATCTTGGAAGCTGGTGCTGCTGAGCTGCATGTGCAGTGGTTGCCAGTACTGCTTGGGGCAAGAAAGACGGTCACATGTTTCGCTTTTTGAGGAGGCCAAACAGCATTGAAGGAAGTGCTGGTGAGACTTGCCTGGGGTATCTGCTGAGGCAGTAACATGCACGGTTGACACGTGGCCCCGGTGCCTGTGCTGCAGCCGGGGGCCATTGGCAAAGCTCCTGACATGGTCGGTGTGGTTGTAAAGAGAAGAGGTTGGTTATTCCAGTCTCTGAACTGAGCAGTCCCTAAAGCAGAGCTCCTTGCTCTGCCCAGTGCAGCTCCCTCCCTGTCTCCCTTCCTCCCATTCCTGCTCACTGGGAAAACAACCTCAGGAGCAGCAGCCTGGGGATGGGATTGGAGAAGATTGTGGGTGCCTTAAAAGCAGGGAGAGCAATGTATATGTGTGTATGTCTGGCCTGGATAACAGCAACTCTTGCAGAGGGATGAGCATTTCCCATGCCACAGATGCCTGGTAGGACTTCACTGTGATGCAAACGTTCAACACAGCAGATAACAACACGTGCTGTTATTTTACAGGAGGTGTTTACTGCTGAGAGTGAATTAAAGCCGAGAAGCCCCCAGTGGGGGCTGGGCAGGGTTGGCAGAGCTGCATTGTCCCCACGAGGAGCAGCACCACCCGCTGCCCACTTCCCCCTTTCCTTCTGGGCAGCAGGTTATTTTCAGCTTTATGAAGCAACTGTAGCCCAGTGTGCTAATGGGAGGTGATGACAGCCTGGTAGGTAGGGCCAGTAGTACTGACAGCTTGTGGCGTTACACCTTCCCCAGGGAAACTGCAGCAATCACCTGGCAGGGTGAGGAAAAAAAGTGTTTGCATAAAAGCCGTGATCACCACAGGGATCACAGTCCTGTTAATACTTATCCTAGCAGATACACTCTGTTTGCAGGGACGTGTTTCAGGGAAAAGCTGACAGCTAGTTCTTTTACGAGGGGAGGAGTTACATGAAGAAATGTTGCTGAGGGATTTCTCATGCTTGCTACTGTCAGAACTGCCAGCCTTCAGCCCCTGTCCCCCACAGGGGCACATGCTTAAGGGGAGGAAAAACACATGGAAAAGGATGGATGTGGAGGTAACTCAGCTCCCACAGCCTTGTTGGCTTTTAGCCTTTGTCCCCGCGTGGTGTGGAGCATCACGAGAGCCCTGCAAGGAGTTATAGCCTGAGCTTGGTCACCACGATGCAAGAAGGGTTTTGCTCTGGAGGCTGGCTGGCAGCCTTGTGGCTCATTCCAAATGGCCAAGTGTTTCTTATTTGTATTTTTAGATGACTTTCCTGGCGCTTGCTTTAGCAATGTCTCATTTTCTTCCTTTCCCTAAGGGTTCACCCAGCATGCTGGATTGCTGCAGCTTTGGGGGGAGTTTGGGGAAAAAAAACCAGCACCTCACATGGTCAGAAATACATTATTGTGGTTGTGAATAAAGGCAGTTTGGGTGGAAGGTACGTTACAGATGCTCACTGGGTGAAGTCAAGATGGTGACAAGCATATCCCAAAAGCCACCCGTGTCAGATCCAGAAGGTGGCTGGATTTCCACAGCTTCCTTGACATCAACAGCTTTTGAGATGCCCAATCTTTTGGTCTGGTGCAGAAGGACAAGGTTGTGATGAGGCTTGGAGAGGGGCCAGGGCTGCCTGGCCATGGGGAACAAGCACTGCATTGTGCCACCAAAGCTGCTCTTTGGCCAGTATCAATACAGTACATGATTGCCCAGTTTTGCCAGCTGAGCACTTAATTCACTCAATAAATTAAAAATGAACAGAAAAACTCTTGATAGGTTGAGAACAGACACTGCATTGATGGTAGTGGCTAATCCACCACTGCTCTGCAGCCAGCGCAGGTGTCAGCAGCGTGGTTATCTCCATCCTGGGGCAACCCTCCCCCAAAACATTTGACCCCACAACTTTGCAATGCTGATTCCAGCTACACAGTATCTGTCCCTGCTGCCAGGAAGGTGAGGTGTGGGATTTTGCAGCAGCTGGTGCCTGTGAAAACTTGCTTTCCGAGCTGAGCACTGGCAAACCTGCGTCAGAGGGAGTGCTGCTGCCTGGCATCCACACATGGTCTTTGTCTGCGAGCTGCTGCTGCAGCACTGGGAGCTGCAGGACTGTTGGGAGGGTTTTCCCATCCTCTTACAGGGGACTACTTAAGGTTGTTTGTGGAAAACATTGGTGTTGCAGCATGTGGAGATTTGAGCAGGAAAAATGAGGCTGTTGGCTTGGTTATCTTGCCAAAATTCCAATAAAATGCAAAATTTCCCTTAAAATCAAGCACTTATATGGCTGTTCTCTGAGATGTGTCTGAGGTTGGAAACACTTCTCATTTGGATGGGAAGAATGTGCTTTTTCAGTTGCTCTCCGGGTTGTGTTTTCCTTCATCATTGCAGACATCACCTATTTTCTTCTCTGAAGTGCTGTAGAGCATCTTCCATCCTCTCATGATGTTCTTGCCCACCTGCAGCAACCCAGGTGCTGAGCCTAGGGAAACACCAGAGCCAGAAGATGACCTTGATTAGCAGAGGGAGGAAAATGAACGTTCTCAAAAGTGCCAGAGTTTTGTTTGTAGAAGGGGTTTGCACTTCTGAGAGGGCTGTACACTTTCAGGAGACTCAGGCTTTCAAGCACTCATATCTCTGCTGGAAATATGCTTGCAAATTTTTTTAAGTACTTAGAAAATATTTCTCCTATGTCCTCAGGCCTTCTCCAAGGGCAGTGATCATTTTAAGTTGGCCGTTAACCACAGTGTGCAGATCTCTGCTTGAAGCGGTTGCGCATTCAGCACCTACAAGACGGACCGCACAGAGAGGCATGGCTTATATCAAAAAACCAGGAGAAGGATGACATGGGGACTTGGTACAGTTGAGCTTTTGGAGGACAAATGCCTGTTTTTTTTCACGAGCTTGAGGTTTGTGGGTTTTTGGAAGGTTTGAGAGACTGAAGACCATGTGAAATGTGCCTCCCTCCCCCACTCCCCGGCCAACTTGGGCAGTGGTCAACTTGGGCAGGAGGAACTTCTGCTTTCAGATACAACAGCTTCTGTGTTATCTCCTGCGATGACTTGTTTCACCATGGTGCATCATCTAGTGTGGTGCCCAAAGCCTCTCAGTGGTGTGTGGTCAGTGGGTATGAATTCAGTGTCAGTACCTTTCATTTCTTAAGAAATTATGAGTGTGAAGTAGGTGGGCTTTGACCTGCATCCCTCAAGGGACATGCAAAGAGATGATTTTTCTTCATTTAGAGCCTGCGGTAAGTTATTTTGGTGGAGTTACTCCCTGCTTACCTGGATTTGAAAGGAAAAAAAGCCTCAAGCGAATGTGCATAAATTCCCTATGAACATCAATGGAGACGTGTGGAGCAGGGCTGTGTTTGGTCATGAACTGTGTCATGGCAGGTGCTGCCAGGTACCAACATTCTTTTGGTTACTTCAGTCTGGCCCAGGCTTTTGGGAAGAGAGTGTGATGGGAACCGTGTGGTGTTTGTCTTCCCTAGAAAAAGAAGTGAAAGAGACCCCAGGAGCTAAGCTGTTCCTTGGAGGTCTAGTCACCTGGACTTCTTACTGCTCTGGACTCTCATAGCGCTGCTGCTATCTGACTTTGCAGGTTTAACCCCGCCATGGGTTAAAGACAGCTTGTTCAAGAAAATACTGACCGATGGCAGGCGCCGGTGAAGCCTCTGGGGAATCCCACCCAATCCATATTTCCACTGAGACATGAGCTACACGTAGCTTATCATGGAGTGTAGTTTTTTCCCCTTTAGAGTCGTTTTTCTTCATGTGTCCATCTTTTACAGCCTATAAGCCCATGCTGCTGTCTTCCCATCACAGAGATTTCAGTTGACACTAAAAAAAGCTTCCCCTTAGAGAGGGGTCTTTAAAAATGAGGAAACTCCTAATCTGGAACCCTTCTTCATTGCAAATATGCTTCAGGTTTCATACTTCATGTAAATCCCATGTTAGGAAAGGCGAACATGAGGAGGAGGGGAGCGCTGGTGTCTGTGTGCTCATACCTAGCTGTGGTTTCTGAGGATTTGGGGGCCGTAGGTCAGGTGAGCATTGTCAGCTCATGAGGGCTCTGCCTTCCACCTGGGTGTTCTTTGGATACACATCCAGGCCTGTCAGGTGGGATGTGGTTGGGCTGAGTGTCTGAAGGAAGCGCGCCATTGTGTGCTTGCTTACACCCTGGCTCTTGTGAGAGGCTCGCATAAGCTGCTGAGATGCTTCACAGTTGTTTTCTGCTCAGAGCACACCTCTGCTGTGCAGCCAGCAGGATGGCAATGTTATTTCCATTGGCATTCACTAATTAGGATTTAGTTTGCTCCTTTTAGAAACAACTTGGGTAGAAGGCGTGCCCTGTCAGGTAAGCACGCGTGTGGTCAGACAGCATCTCCAAGAGGTTATGGCGCTCTGCTGTGAAGTGGTTTGGATGCCTGCAAGCAACTCAGGATTGCTGGAGTTTGAGCACATAGACTAAATGGAGTTTCTGGTTCAGGCAGAACTGACCTCGCATCTGTAGTAAGGTCTTAAGGGAGAACAGCCGTGAGCTATGACAGCAGAGTGGATGAAAGGGAGTGGCCTCAAGCTCCACCGGGGAGGGTCAGGCTTGATATCAGGAAAAAATCTTTCACGGAAAGGGTCATTGGGCACTGGAACAGGCTGCCCAGGGAGGTGGTTGAGTCACCTTCCCTGGAGGTGTTTAAGGGACGGGTGGATGAGGTGCTGTGGGGCATGGTTTAGTGATTGATAGGAATGGTTGGACTCAATGATCCAGTGTGTCTCTTCCAACCTGATGATTCTATGATTCTTTGAGCTCTTGCTGCATAAAGAAGAGACTGAAGTTTCTCTTAGCCAGTTTAATAATTGGAGTTGTTGGCAACATTTATTTTTGGCAGAAGAGCTCTGCAGCCTTACACATGCAACTGGGAGACACTTGTGGTGGGGATGGTGATGAGGCTGATCCTCTCTGGGATGGGGATGTGATGCCGTCACCCATTTCAGGGCAGGGAGAAGCACAGAAGCTGCCATGGATGGGGAGGTGGAGGTTTAGAGCGGCTGCCTGGGGACCAGGCGGCTGTGAGCTGAATCCTTCTGTTGGTCTCCTTGCTTTCTGCTGGGATGGGGGGAATTGCAGGTTTGGGGGCCAGGGAACTCTGCTCACCTGGTGTAACTCCTAGGCCAGCACTGTGTCAGGATTCCCTCAGGTCCCTGTCCCTGTGCCTCTCAGCTGCCTCTTTCTCCTTGCCTTTGCAGAACCGCCAGACTTTCAACAGCCTTACCTGCCTTAGCGCTGCAGCTGAGGACGGCTCCCAGTGGCTCCTCGGCCCCCAGCCATGGACCACGGGCCCACGCTCCCCAGAGGTGATGCCAGGCAGGACCCCTGCCTGCACCCCGGTGCCAGAGCCACCACGCTCACAGGCTGAGCAGCGCCAGGCCAGCAGGGACGACCTGTCCTGTGAGGAGGAAGAGGAGGGTGGCAGCAAGGAGGACAGGACGGTGTGGCGGAGCTGTGGAGTGGGTACCGATAGTCTCTTCCAGCTGGATGGCGAGTTAGATATCGAGCAGATAGAAAACAACTGAGGAGGGAGCGAGTCCTCTCCCCACAGGGCTGGGGGGCTGCCAGTAGAGCTGAGGAGGGCTGCCCGTGGGTCCTGCCGCTGCTCTCCTCCTGCCAGCTGGAGGGGGCAAAGCAGCTTTGCCAAAATTTCATCAGGTATTTAGAGCAATTTGTGTGTGTGCGTGTGTAAGTCTTGAAATCCTTTGTAACTACTGTAGTCGGAGATCAGCCAGGATCTGACACGGCCTGTCTGACTGGGGAAACCAGGCACGGGGAGCGCCAGTGACTTGCCATCAATGAGTAAATGGCTTTTGCAAATTTAGGGTTGCAGGTGATGAGTCTGGCCGTGCTCCCCTAGGTCCCACCTATGCGTGCTTATAGAGGGATGCACAAGGAGAAGCCACCACCTGTGGGACTGGAACAAGTGGGGGAAACCAGAATATTGAGATTTGCAAACTGAGCGTTGGCTGGTGACTGTGTGGGTGGCTGCGGCTCCCCTTCCCCTGCTGCATCCTGTGCGGCCCCAGCACCCCTCTCACTCCCCACATCCCTGGCAGTGCCATGAGAAGGAAATCACAAATGAAATGTTTTGCCTAAGTTTAATACTGGTAAGAGCTGGATTTTTACTTCTTTTTTAATAGTTTTCCTTTCCTAGGAATTAAAGGGACCCCAAGCCCACACAGCTCCTGCATGGGGTGGCATCTGCAGAGTGCTTGGCAGGTGCTGCGTGAGGATGCTCAAATGCCTTTCTTATTTTTTCTCTTCGCAGCCCCGTGTCTCAGACCCATTGGGAAAAAGCTGCAGTCTTGGTGCTGCCCTTGCAGGCCATTTACCCATTAGCCAGTGGCTGTGCCCTCCCTGCTGCCCAAGGCACAGCTGCTACCCTCTTTTTCTGTTCTGCCTTACTGTGAAGGGGCTGCGTGCCCAAGGCATGCGTGGGGTTACTTGACAAAAATCAGCTGCTGAAAGGCTGAAAACCCAGGTAGCAGCACTGAAAGCTTTTCTTCTTCCTGTGCCTTTTTAAAGCACAGATAAAGTGGTGACCGTTACATTAGTACAATATGAATTCTCTTTGGTAGAAATAAGCTGTCCGCTTGCTAACAGGTTTAGAAGGACACATATACATTTTTTTTCTCCATTTTTTTTGGTT
Source organism: Piaya cayana (assembly GCA_013389865.1). Lineage (NCBI taxonomy): Eukaryota > Metazoa > Chordata > Aves > Cuculiformes > Coccyzidae > Piaya > Piaya cayana. The sequence goes on along the minus strand of WAAB01001446.1, from coordinate 317,416 downwards.
GATTGTTTAAAGCTCTAGGAAAGCTGTATGAGTGGCTTCCAGCATCTTCTGCAGGTCCCCTCAAGCTCAGGGTTTACTTCCTGAGCTCTGCAAAAGCAAGAAAGGTAAAAAAAAGTCATCGATACCAACTGCAATTGAAGGCATGACATTTTTAATGAGGTTTGGCACCTCCACTGGCAAAGCTTTAGGAAGTTGTGACTCAGAAAGGGCTGGGAGCCACGGTACAGGTTTTATTCATCATTTCTAGTTATGTTAGTGCACTTTTTTCTGCGGTGGTTTGGGATGCGTGTGGCGTCTCCCATCACAGTGGAACCCATCAGCTGTTATATAGCTTTATCCCTGTCCTGGCACCGCAGAGGTTTTGTTGGCAGCAGTGGTCACTTCTGCTCCCTCCAGGCCAGGTGCGGCAGGCAGGGCCAGCCCCAGATATTTGGGGAGGGGATGACAGGGATGTCTTTTCATTTTGGAAAGCCCTCCAGCTCTTAAAGTATCACTTGATGCATTGTTTAAAGGAAAATACATCCTAGTTTGGTTTTAAGTCCTCCTGTGGTGGAAGGTGCTGCCCGCCTGGGACATGTTGGGAGGGTCCAGCTGTGCCAGCGCTTGCCCCGGCTGTGGCTGCTCCTCCGGCCCATGTCCCCGCAGCAGCACGGCCACAGCACGCTTCTCAGCTTTCAGTCTTTGTGATGCTTCTTGATACTTTCCACCCCTGACACTTCCCTGGTCTCGGGGCACATGGCTCCCGCTGGCCACGGGCCCCTTTGCAGCTGCCAACTCCCAACTGACTGAAAAAGGAAAAATTCCCCCAAACCCACGTGCGGTGGCTGCTGCAGCTCCAGGTGGGCTCTTGCCTGTGCATCACTGGGGCTGTAATTCCTAAGGGCTTCTCTTTTCTTTCCAAGGGCTGCTACCGGTGGCACCATCCCCCCTGGCCCCGGTAGGAAAGTGACCAATGGACCACTACCCCGCTGTTCTCAGCGTAGCCGTAGCATTCAGTTTACATACACACAACCTGGTTGCCTTACTAAAGACGCTTCTCCAATGAGTCATGGCCTTACACTGAGCACATCAGCGTAGACACAGACTACAGTTAGTGATGGTTTTGAGGCCACGGTGGTGTTCTGGTGGGCATTTCGTTATTGGGTTGGTATGATTTCATGTACTTAATCTCAGTTTAAGAAAGCCTTACTTTTAATTTTTTTCCCCTCTCTGTAGAGGTAAAACAATTGTGGATTTATATATATATATATATAAAAATAATTAAAAATATTAAATATAATATAGTATGTGCCTCAGATTCAGGGGACATCCTGTTGATTGTAAAGTCAGATGTGGCATTGCTCCCTGGTATCGGGAGACCTGTGCCCTATGCCTGCAGCAGGAGAGCTGCACATCCCCCTGCAGGGGATCCTGCTCTCAGTTTTTAAAGGGCTTCACCTATCACACAGATGCTTTGGTAACACCCCCCCCGTACCCCCCCGGCAAATTCCTGCCGGCTGCCAGAATGTGATATTAAATGAATATGCAGACAAGGGATGTTTTTCCTTGCTAAGTAGTTAAAACAGGCTCATTTTTGTGAAGAGATTCGTGGCTTGTCCAGGATGTGACCCGGTCTGGCCAGCAGCTGTTCCAGGCTGACAGCGAGCTGTCTCAGCAGCAATAAGGGTTCATCATCCTGGAAAAAAGCGTATTAATAGGAAACACGCACAGGGAATTTGCTGTGTGCTCGCAGATGCAGCTCTTTGAGCTTGTTCTGTGAAAGACTGCGTTTAAGAAAAAAACGAAGTATTTGTAAAATAGATGGTAATTTTTCCACGTTCTAGCATAGCCTGTTTGGCCAATAAAGTTGTGTTTCAAGTGCATTGTTAAAAGCTGCTGGCTGAACAGGCTAACAGACTTCCGTAGGATGTTATAGGATTGTAGCAGTGCTTTACGGCATTTATGAGTTTGGTGTTCAAGAAATCAAAGGAAGAGGATGGCCAAAAACAAAAGAAAAAGCCTTCTGAAGCTATGACCTGTAGCAACCGAGTCTCGCTGGCCATTGCACAAGCACGGCGGGATGTGTGTGTCCCTGGGAGGGGCTGCCCTCGTCCCCCTCCTTGACGTGATTGCACTAGAGCAGCTCAGTCTCAGGAAATTGCTTGTTACTTTTACTGTGTAAATAAAGCTTCCTGGTTCAGTAACTCCAGCTGGCGTCTCGCCTCTCTGTGCTGTCTGCTTGGCTGGGCGGGTCAGAGGCTTGGGGGACACTGTGCCCCTCGGGGGGTCCTCTCCTGGAGGGGTCTGGCTGAACCTCCATGGCATCTCCAGGGGTCTCCCAGAAATGGGTGGTGGGTTGGGCCACTCCATCAAGGATAGCAAAGGTGTCCCAGCATTTTTGGATACACACTTACAGGTGGATGCACTGCACACTTCTGCGGCAGAGGAGTGTCCCCCGTGGCTCCCCCAGAGTGACGCTGGCTACTGTTTAACTGTAATGCAGCCAAAGAGGTAACAGCACAAGGCAAATCATCATCCATGTGCCAAGCAGCACGTTATGCTTTGTGTTTAAGGATGGGTAATGTCCCACCCCATAAAGTAAAAACACAAACCCAGGCAAGGCAGGAGCTCATGGCAGGACAAGGGTGAACGGGGTGTTAAATACATCCTTGGGGAAATAAGGAGGTGGGTCCCTACAGCCCCTGTAAGCCAGACAGGAAAGTGTCTGCAATTCAAGTGAGCAAACAGTTTAAAAAGTTTTGTGACAGATGGCAGGATAGTTAGCTGCTTAAACTTAATCAGATTGAAGGGATAAGCTTAGTATATCAGAATAAAAAGGAAGAATTAAAGGATAAAAAAAGGAATTCTCGGTGAGCTATCACAGTCCTAACATTCAACTGGGGTTTGTGGCACATCGTGTGTGTGCACAGTGCTGTACACTTTGGCTGAGCTGCTACACAGAGGATAAAAAGCCACAAAAACAGATCAAAAAAATTACACTAATGTCATTTTCCCAGATGTGGTTTATTCTATTATAATCTAATTCCTAGGCCCCTTTCCTCTGCTGCCCCAAGGGGTGTCATGTGCAGCTCAGCCAGCTGGTAGCTCTGAAACACAAGGGTTTCCAACAATCCCAGGCCACTCCAGGAACATGGAGCATCACTTTGGTGTCCTTCAGGGACCCGGGTTGTCTTCAGCTGTTGGGACCACTGGAAACACAGCTGGAATTACTATTAACCTGCTGCGGGGCCTCTATCACTCCTCAAGGATGTCCCCTTGTCCCATCTTGGGCATCCCAAGAAGCACAGGAAGGGTGAGTTAAAGAGCAAAGCCCACCCATGAAGGGGTGTTGGGCCCCCCGTCTCCCACCTGGGCACCTCCAGGCTGGGTCCCTGGTGTGAGCAACGAGGGGACAGCAGCCACTCAGCACCGTCAGGGCTCCTTGCGGGCACACAAGGCCTAGTCCCAGCAGGGGAAGAGCCTGGCACTTTCAGGAGAGCTGGTTTCACCTGTGCTGGCAGGGGCACAGCTCCAAGGAGAAGACGTTCAAGATGTGCTGGAGGGCAGCAAGTGCTGTGTTCTGCCGACAAGGTCAGTAGAGCATTTTAGTACTGTTACATGAAACATTAGGAAGGCAGGTGTTCACCAACCCAGGCAAGGCTGGATCATTTGTTAACATCAGATGCAGGTGGGAGAGGAAGAAGTGGTCTCGTGGAGGAACTGCATGTGAGGGCTCCTCATTCTTTCCTGTTGACCACAGCACCATCAGTTTTACAGCTGCTGCAGGATAATGTCAACTGCCTCAGCAAGGTTGTCCACGTACGCATCAGGCTTCACGTAGGGGTGGTTTTCATCACAAGGCCTGCAAAGGAGACAGAAGGGTATGGCTGAGCAAGGAGGGCCTCCCAATCATGTCCAAGCCCCAAACTGTCCACTGTGCTCACAGAGCCCAGGGCAGTGCTGAGGTGGCCCCAGATGGAGCACCCTTGGGTGAACCTGTCTCACACTCCTCCCTTTTTGATACTTCCTCCCCTTTTCCATCTCCTCTCCCTCCCAGGAGACCTATCCAGGTCTTTCTGGCACACTACGGCAGGTCCCATGGCCTTGTGCAGCGGGGCTGGGAAAACCTGACAAAGCCATGTATGGAATACTATCTCCATCATTAACAAACTAATCTAAACTCATGTGCTGCATTGACCATTGACATGGCATGTTTTCAAACAGGCAATAGCAGTACCAGTTGGGGATGGCTATAAGATGCTTACCGGCAAGCCTAGACTCTTATGGAACTGTGCAAATAATTATTCTCCCATGGTTTTTCTCTGGAAAAAGGTAAGGAAAACAACAGTTCACTTCTGACCTAAAGGCATGGAAAATCTGGATGTATCATCAGTGCATAGGAAAGCTCTGTTGGGGTTTAACTTATCAGGACCACCGTGGTCTTGTAAATCTGGCAGTGATGGTTTCATGCGCTACCACAAGAAGGGTCAGACTCTCCCTCCATCATGAATCACTACCCCAAAGCAAAGTGGCTTGAAGCCATTTTGCCAGTGATTTTAGTACAGGCACTGGCCTAACACACAGATGCACAATCCTATTTTACTGATCCAGCAGCGTTGCTGGTGGGGAGGGGGCAGATGTGGGAGGCAGAAATTTTCCAAACTTTGTGGTCCTGTTGTGGCTCTTGGGCTAAGAAACCCAACAGCTGCTAAAGAGAACACATATGTATTTTATAAGCTTAATGACCCTGGGAAAGATATGAGAACCATTATGTCCACAACCTCCATCTCTCTAGCTCCCTGTAAAGGGCAAATCTATTTTTAGCATGGGCCATTTTCTCAGTGGGGAAGATGCATTTCCCAGAGGATGCATGGGAGGCAGGGACATTATTATTTATGATGTGCAGAATTTGGTGAGCACTTGTCTGTACAAGTGCTGAGTTCCAGCACTGCAACTCCCCAGGGCAATTTCCTTTCTGTTCATGTGCGGCTGCATTCCTCATGTCCGAGTACATGAGCTCCTCATGAAAGCACAGCCTCTTTTGGGAGCTTGTGCTGCTCCAGATCTTACTTGCTGCAAAGTTACAGTGTGCAACTACTGAAAAAAACCCCAACACCTATATTCAGCTTTCCTTGTGCAAGGCAGCATCCAGCACAAGGAGGACGGCTCCATGGGATGGGCTCTACCTTGGTGCTGGCTGTCATAAAAGCATCTCATTTAAATGTGGAAGGTTAGTCCATGGGTCCTTATTTAATTCATAGAATCATAGAACAACCAGGTTGGAAGAGATCCACTGGATCATTGAGTCCAACTGTTCCTATCAAAATTATCCAAGTTCGATCTTGTTACAGGGCTAGGGTGCAATGAGAATGGTAATTATTACAGTTTTCAGGTTTTCCTCAACTGCAGAAGAGTTTACATTGCTGAAGGTAAGGAAGTTATAATATACAATGGAGAAGAACCTTGAAATAGAAACCAAGTAAAAATCCAGTGTGTGTCCATCCCTCAGGTGGTGAAGGTTGCTCACTCTTTGATTTAACCACGAGGCTTTTATGAATACAGAAACACCCATTTCTTGGCAACAATCCTTAATTTGAGTGGAGATCTAAACCAAGTAATGAACAAAACTCCCTAAAAAACATTTCTTTCAGTTATACCTGAAAAATGTTTCTTTCCTAGCCTACACATTAGAAAATTTTAAGAATCACTTGAAATGAATGCTTCTACAAGAATTTTTCCATTACACAGCACTCTCTGATCTGTTAAAAGGATTTTGTGACATCTGTGCTGACTACACAGAAACTCACCTTTAACTCAGCTGCTAAATGCCAGTCATCAAGGAGATGCCCCGTGCACACTTGATGTGCACTGTGGAAGGGGCACGTGCACACATGTGTGTATGTAAGGGGATTCAGGCTGTTTCCCAAGAGAAACTCTCAGTAACTGAGAGTTTTCAGATACCCTGAAGTGGAGCACTGAGCACTGTGCTACAGAGCTCGGCTCCGCTGTCCTGGGTCCTCAGAACATCAGAGCCTCACTGGACAGAACCACCGGGTGCAGGTGGGAACTTCAGCCCAGAGCAGATCTTGCAGTCATGATTTCAGCTTGGCTTTTCTTCTAGTGTCAGGGACCCTTTGTGCATTGCACAGCGGCAGACCCCACAGTGGCAGGTCACAAAATTGACAGTGGAAGTTGCTTTTTTAGTACTTTTTTAATATTCCAGACAAAAAAACCAACTAAAAATATGTTTCATTTGCTAGGTCAGTTAAGAATAAACTTGCACTGAGCTAACTTAAACTCCTTCTGATTTTTCTTTTCCATGGGACTCTGGTGGCAGAGAAGAAAATAAATCAAAATGACAGAAAATTATATTCTGTAGCTGAATATTGAGCTGTCAGCAGTCTTGGCCAGTGCTCAAACTCCCTTGTGAAAAATCAACTAGAGCCTTGGGAAGCACTCTCTTCAGTAAAACAGGACTACTTGGAGCAGCTGAGCATCACAGGCTGATGAGTACACAAGGAACATTTTTCCAGCCCTAGCTGGCCATGAAAGCCTCCTGCTCTCTCTGAAATATGGCACTTGATTTCTGTATCCCCTCTGGGTGCCCACCTTGCTCATATATGGAGCAGTCAGGGAAAGAAGTGGCTTAGCACAGGGCCCCTCTGAAATCTAGGGTGGTCTATCTCGGTCCCTGTTGCATCGTGAAGGCTTAGGGACATATGACCTGTGCCTGCCCCTCTGTGCACAGGGCAATGTTAGGAGAAAATATTCTTCAAAGGAAAAAGCCACCCAAAATGATCAGTGCATTACAACACATTAAAGACATGAAGTATCTTTAGCATGATGCAACACGGACAGCAGTCTGGAGGCTCAGCAGTTACTCATGTCTGTCAAATCATCCTCAGATAATGACTAAACATCCTCCTCTCTCAGGGATCATTTATCACTGTCCGTGCTGCAGAAGCTCAGCAGCTATCTATAGCCCCATGTGATCCTCACCCATACTAAACTGGTTAGTTCAGATCAACGCTTCAGTCTGAGACATCAAGGAAGCAGCAGGGTACTGCACAAAACTGGCTCTGCAATTTTAACTCTTCACTTAGTCCCTCAAGAAGCTCCAGCATGGCATCAGGGCTACTAAGAGACTAGGAGAACCCAGTGACTTCCTCCTGGTGAAGCACAACATCAACTCCTAGGTCATAAGGGGCAGTGAAAAACCACCTTCTGCATGAATAAGAAGGTTCACTGACTGTCTGGGTTAGATTTCCACTTGGATAAGTCTCTCCTGACAAGCTGAACTCCCTGCTTAGACTCAGCCATCAGCGATGGTCCTGAATTGCCCTGACCTGCAATGTATTGTTTTCAGCGGTGACTTGGATGCAGTTGAATCCCTGTGATGGATGAAGGGATCCACGCTGGTGTGCACAGTCCTTTCCAGGAACTACTGTGGGTCTTTGAAGTGAATGAAGCAAATACACGCAGAAGATCATCACTACTAGGAACAGCATAAAAGGATGCCTCTAAAAACACAGAGTTAACCCTTTTCTTTCCTGTATCAGTCGGGATTCTGGGCTTAAGCTGTGCAACGGGCACTGCTGGCAGCCAGCTCCCAGTAACACTCTCATAGCGGAATATTTCTACAATGGGAACTGGAGCTGCAGGACATCTGTGAAGGAAAGCACGTGCCCGAGTCGCAGAGGGGTCCTGCCAAGCTGGGAGCCAAATACCCCACTGGGAGCAAGGAGGGGGTGTCTGAGCACCAAACCCTCACATTGTGCTGTCCTAGGAAACTTCATGTACCGGTTGGGATGACTCTCAGAGCCTCGCTTGTGTCCATTCCCAACAAAACATATGGAGAACAAAATAGGAAACAGCTGGATTACTGTGTAGACAAAGTATTTAACAGATAAAAGTGTAAGCAGAGGTAGCTGACATGGATAACCATGGCTGCAGGGACAGAAACAGCCCCAGAATGCAGCTCAACCTGAGACCAGCCAAAACTTGACTTCAGAGAACAGGAGGAGATGGGGATTGATCCACACATGATTAGTATCACAGGTTAAAAATAGCTTTTGCATAGTTCTTTAAAAATAAGGGTAGGTAGGAAAAACATCATGCAGGGTCAAACCAAGGAACAGAAGTCGATTTGAAAAAGACAACTGATTTCACATTCCCGCACAGAGACCTGCAGTCATTTGGTAAACCTGATCTGTAACACTGCATGTCCCACAATCACTGACCTTTCCAGCATCACAGCTTTGTAAGAGAGCAAGACCCATCCCACAAACTCTCCCTTTGTTTGTTCGAGGGACCTCTCTGTGCCACCACACAGACTTCCCACTATCTCCCCAATTAACAGCAGATACTCCTGCTGCATAAAATCAGATAAATTTTCCTGACAGCTTATTCTTCAGAGGCTCTTACCACAGCTATAAAGTATGTGAGACAGAGTTTAACAAGATTGTCTTTATGAGGGAAGTAAACAGACACTGTGACCTCTGCTAGTTTCTGTGGACAGATGCAGTAATTTTACACAGTGCCATGAGTGAAACCCTTGTTTTTGTGAAATGTGCAATTTAATCAGTTTGGCACTGAAAGCCCAAATAAATCACAGTGACTGACAGCATACTGATGGGTGGTTGATGAATGGCTGTAGAGACAGTACAGTGAGAGACAAACATACACCAAAGCCACTAAACGCGCCCAGTGCTGGAGCAGGTCCTAGAACTTCAGAGAACTTCACACCTGGACCCCATATCTCATGTCACACCCACATCTCCCCCAGAATAAAAAGAGAAGTTTTTGTGATTAAAACACTAGATTTTGAAGAGCTGCTGTGCATGACCAAGGGTAGAAGGTTTGTCCTTACGATGCAGCTAGCACCTTTCCTGGCTTTGCTGCCGTCATTTGGGAAGATGCTTTTGCTTTGACAGATGGGCACTAACACGAACTTCTAACCACAAGCCATGCAGCCAAGGATGCCTTCTACATTGCTGAAGAAGGCAGTAGCTTCTAGAGATGACCTTGCCATGCCATCTCCTCTCCTGGCCAACAGGCCTGCAAGAGCTCCAGAAAACCAAACCCCTGTCAGAGCCAACCATCATCCTCCATTGCTGTCCTCTTGCCTCCTAGAACTGTGCACACAGCTAATTGTATTTAAATGCAAGCATCCACAAACAGGTAGAAATTAACTGCCGCATTGTTTGCTAACACCTACTGAACAAAGTCTGTGCTCTTGCTTCCTTATTGTTCCCATTGATGTTAACTGCAACAGTTTAACTGAGCAGTGGGTGTCTGGGGGAGTGCTTGGTGTCTCTGCTGTAGTTTGCACTGCCAGGTCTTTTAAAAAGCACTCACAGCACCAAGGTGGGATGCAGGACATTCCCTTGGGGAGCAAAGATATTGGAAATGATGATCATAACTGCAGGTGTGAAGTGGTTCAGAGCAAGTGGGGCTTTGTCTAAATAAAGAAGTAATAGGAACAGCAGTGACTAGAACAGATCAAACCTGGAGGCTGGCAGTGGCAAACGTCTGTGGAAATTGCATGTAAAGCTCAGGAGAGGTTCAGCAAAAATACTGCCAGGGCTTCTCTTCACAGGCATGACCTTTATTCTCACCAGTTCTAAATTATTCCTTGAATAATCTCAACTCCTGTCACTTCTCCAGGATACACTGCACCAACCAGTCACCAAACATACAATGCTGAGGAAGTGGATGATGCAGCAGCTGTTTTCCTCCACCCATTCCCATTTATTTTCTCTCTTGGGAAACACAGCACATGTGAACACACCAGATTAAGAGTTCTGGAGATTAAAAGCCCAGAAAGTCTTTATTCAGGCTGTGCATGGAACATGCAGAGATTCCTCCACATACTTACTTAAGTAAGAAACCACCATGAAGAAATGCAGAACGGTGATAGGCAGACGTGATGCCAAGTGCTACTGTCAGGGCAGAGGGTAGTGTTGGCCAAATGTTCTCATGGGATTACACCAGAGCATGAGAATTTATTAGAAGTGACTTTTTTCCCCATCATGCTGGTTCAGGCCCATTTCACCTGTTGTTGCCTGTCCAAAAACAAGATACTGTGCCCAGGCTGGTCATCAAAGCCTTATCCTCCGGACAGACTGATCCATCCAACGGGAAGGGGTAGGGTATTGATTGTGTGTTCATCCCATCTTCTCAGATAACAAGTCCAGACAGGAAATACCCTCAGGAAGAGATAATAGTTTCCTACTGTCTCTATTTAAAACAGATGATGAGCTCATGCCCCAGAACCAGATCTCTGACAGCCAGCGTTAGGCAGAAAGAATCTGTCCTAGCTTTTAGATAAAGCTAACAGAGATAAATCCTACCTCTTGCATTACTGAAGTCTGTGAGCACATGGTGGAAACAAATGATCTATGCCAGACATGTTTGTGGCAGTACAGTGCCCCCCAGGCTGGATGCGGGGGGCAGGAACTCTGCCCTGAACATGCAGATGCACCTCATGCCGCAGTGCAAGTGCAGCACAAATGGTTTCAATAAAAGTAAGTCTCCCTCTCCCACTCAGAAGTTAAATGCAGATTTGCTGCTTGCTAAGAAAATCCAAGAATGGTCTCTGCTCTGCCAAACTATCCAGTCTCTAACAGGGTGTTTGCAAACACCGTGAGACTTGGCTTTGCCTGCATGGATTAATTATTGATGACCTGCACGGCTCTGCCAAATGACTTTACTAAATTAGGTAAAAAAATAATTTTAAATGCCCCTGAGAAAGAATTTGGACATAAGTGTTTTTGTGTGTACACACAAACAGATGTGCATCTTACATGCAACCACTGCATTTACTCTCAATGGATCTTAATACTATATTGGGAGCAGGAAACACTGATTTCAAGGGCTAAATTTGAAGCCTAGTGGTGCTCAGACATCTTTCTCTGTTAGGTGCTTTTAAAGACCCCAGCCTAAGAATATTTCATTGTTTTTTCTTTAATATGTTGCTTACATCATGCATATAAAACGTAAAACAAATGCTTGGCTTCTGCACTTGCAAAGCACTGCATGGAGACTCACATCACAGGACTCTGGTAGATCCAGATCCTAGCAAGAAAGGAGCTTTGCAGATTACGAGAGAATCAAGTCTTAATTTAATATTTCAAATGCTGTTCAGAGAAGTTTAATTTAAAAGAAGTATTTCAAAGTTGCACTGATAATGTAACCCTCTAAACAAGATGTTCAAAGTTGCAGCGCCAAAAGACCGCTGCTCAATGAACAAGAATCTGAGCTGCCCTAAGGAGAACAATATCATTTGTCTTCAGAGAGTGCCTGCTAAATTGGTGTTAATTTTAAATGAGAATGTAACTATGAGACTACATGTGCCACTCCAAGGAAATCCAACCAGACAGACACGCATACAACCATCTCCCCTTCCAACAGGCAGAAACAGCCAATTCAGACGTGTTGGAAAAAAGTAACTCCCTGTTCCAAAAGTTTTCTCATGTGAGAAGCCAAAAAAACACCTAAGCTGAAAAACTCAGGCATGGTTTACATTTTTGGCTGCGAAGTCACTCTGTTGGGACAAGGCAACAACATGGTCACACCACAACCATGACACAACAGGATCTCTCTGCGGGGTCTCTGTCTGACTTCTCCTCCCAGACTAGACAGGAATATTATTACATCCAATTTCACGATGCTCAAGGATACCCACTTGTTTCTAAACACTTTCATGCTTTTAACTGATATAACAAAAGGGAGTAAGTTTTTTGACTAACTGGCAAGAGTTCAGCCCAAGTTTTGAGTCAGTGCATTGTTTATGCCTTCTGAAATGGCTCAGAGTCACCTGAGCATACTGATCCTACCCAAATCACTTGGCTGTGCTCTTCAGAATCTTCTGCCCCTCCAAAAGCAGAAACTTTGTAACAGTTACTTCAAATCATGGTTCATTTGCTTAAACCACTCTGAAAATAGTGTCCTGGTAATCTTCTTTTTAGAAGTTTCCATGCTGCAAATGTCTGCCTATCTTCACTTCCATGTCCACAGTGCCAAGGAGATGACACTTCATTTGCCTAGGAAATACACTTAGGAATATCTGCAAACCTACAACACCATTTGCACTGCAGGCAATGAGCTTTTTGACAAGGGATTATCCTTTTCTATCTGGATGGTGCCTAGAGCAGCACAGCTTTCACTTGGAGATGTTGAACTTCTACTACAATATAATTTTCTTCTTTTTTTTTGAAAAATAATCCATTTCCATGTATTATTCTGAACTCTTTATAACCTCTGCCAGAGACTGTTATAAAAGCAGGGATTGTATGAGTAAGGAAAACGGCTCTGTGCGCATCACCCAGACAGCAGCTCCTTCTGGTCCTCTGGCATGCGACTCTCCAAAGGCAAACTCACAGAGCTGTTTACTTTACATCAGCTGCCCAAAGTGATGGAGCTGATCAGCAGCTTTGCTTTTTGTTTTGTTTTGGTGATGAATAAAAAACAGGCTTGCCTGGCAGATGAGCAGGTAATAAAGTGAACTTTGTGCTGTCTGCCTGCACTGTCTGGGCTACTGTACAGGGCTGTCAGGGAGCAAGATGCTAAATCCAACAGAGAACAATACAATCCTGTACAGACCAACAATAGGAAACCCACATTAGATCCCTTTTCTTTTTCAGTTGGCACTGGAGATCTTAGGCTAGGCTACCTCTGTCCAGAGAAATACAGGATGTCCTCTGTTGATTACATTCACAAAGATGGGAAGCTGTTCAAAGAATAATGACATGCTGCATTTATGGACCATGTTTTGTCCAAGTATCTCTGGCTCTTTGGAAACATAAAAGGAAACGTGCAGCATCAGGGCCCTGGAAAGAACACTTATGCAGCTGTGCAAGGAGCCAGTAAGGATGCTGGCAGTGTCTTCCTCTCCTCCCGGCTCTTTTCCAGCTGGTCCCTGCACCAGGCAGGACATGGGAGGGAGCGCTGGGCTGCAGAAACCTAGCTAGCACATTTTTCAAGGTGTCAAACCACATCTACCTTTGTGCTTATGAATGGATTATGGAAAGTATGCTAAACTAACATTGTTATTATGAGGATTAAATCCTCAGTGTTCCTGGCACTCAGCCTTCTTCTTAGACCAGAATAGTCCAAGGTTTATACCCACTTCCTTCCAGCTTTGAATTACAACTCCTCAGATTTGTGTGTTATAGCACACACTCAGTGCAGGCTCAGTGCAAACCTGCTGAAGCCTTCCAAGTGTTAAACACCCAGTCCTAATCAAGTCAGTGGGGTTTTTGCTCTGTGTTGTCAAATGAAAAACCCCAAATTCAAAACAAATGACCGATGGACACTCGGGTTTGAGCAATAAAGCATTTGGGATGTGCAGTTTCAGCTCAGCATGTTGCAGCCCGTAAGCTACAGCCTCCAGCATCATCTTTTCCACTGGTCCCCAGCCACTACTTTCATAAATACAATGGCTAATAAATAACACAGCCACTTGCAAATAGCTGCTTTAGATGAGGTTGTGTGGGACTGATCAGACACTTCCCACAGCAGTTTATTGCTGGCTGTTACTCAGACATGCAAATCACAGCCTGAAAGCACAATATCATAGAATCATAGAATCACAGAATCACCAGGTTGGAAGAGACCCACCAGATCATCGAGTCCAACCATTCCTATCAAACACTAAACCATGCCCCTCAGGACCTCGTCTACCTGTGCCTTAAACACCTCCAAGGAAGGGGAATCAATCACATCCCTGGGCAGCCTGTGCCAATCCCTAATGAACTTTTCTGTGAAAAACTTCCTCCTAATGTCTAGCCTAAATCTCCCCTGGCGGAGCTTGAGGCCATTCCCTCTTGTCCTGTCCCCTGTCACTTGGGAGAAGAGACCAGCACCCTCCTCTCTACAACCTCCTTTCAGGTAGTTGTAGAGAGCAATGAGGTCTCCTCTCAGCCTCCTCCAGGCTAAACAACCCCAGCTCTCACAGCCACTCCTCATAAGGCCTGTTCTCCAGCCCCTTCACCAGCTTCGTTGCTCTTCTCTGGACTCACTCCAGA